>OU744318.1:63832870-63895370 GCA_916610145.1 Eristalis arbustorum | reverse complement strand
TTCACCAAGGGTGCGTCTTGTTATTTTGCATATGGACTGGATGTTGTGGCATAGCCAATGCGAGGACATTGGGAGATCTTCATTTTACAGATGACGTCATCCCCACATCATCTCAGACGGAACCAAGCCACGCCATTGATTCACCAAGCACTCGCTGATGGGTTAGTGGCCGTATGTGGCCAGTGGGTTAGTGGCCGTATGTGGCCAGTGGATTAGTGGCCGTATGTACTGAAGCTGGGATGATGGTTATCGTGGACAAATCAGTCCTCCGATTGAAGCATGAGAAGAAGCTTAACCATTCCGACGTGTATTTCAGGAGTCAAGGTGGTGGCAACGTGGAGCATTCTTGCAGGACTACAGCTAAGATGACATTTCTGACCGCAAAATAAAACACTTTTAACTTAAAGTTACATTTTCGAATATTTGTCGAGCTGCTTCGACAGTCACTACTGGCCTCAACCTACAAACTCTCTGCTTCAATGCGTTGTACAACAGACTCTGAGTAGGACACCCATCTAGCCGTAGCTCAGCATGCACTAGATGCAGCATACTCAAGCTTAGTATTGAATCAATGGGGTGGCTTGCTACTCCATGGGTGTCTCTGCTAAGATGGCTTGGTCAAGGCACCAAAGTTGACAACTTCACATATCGGCACTGAAGAGTTTAATAAAAGTGGTCGACTTTCTTGCAAAAATAAACAAAAGAAATCAAAAAATAACTCCTTAAAAAAAAAACGTTCGCTCTCTCGAATATTAGTTGATTTCTACGAGCCTCAATCCACAAACCACTCTGGCAGCTATGCTTCCCTGCGTTCTGCACTCGACTCAACGCGGAAGAGCAATTGGCCATGAGCTGCCTGTGGCATATCGACAGATGGACACCTAGCTAAATTCAAATCGCTGCACAACGTGCTCACCTCGTTTAGCCCATATTTCAAACAGGACGAAATGTGACGCGCGGGCTTTTCTCACGTGACCGCCTTCTCAAGCCTTTTGGGATCTTGATTACCTTGACTTCGCCCGTACATTTGGACTAAGGTAAATGGTCAACTCGTGGTGGCCCGTGGCGTTGTGGGTATGCGCGTCGATCCCAACCTCGACGTCGTAGGTTCGATTCCGGCTCTGTGCGACGAAAACTATTTTCACGACCCCACCTCTTTCGAGTCACTGACAATGCTCAAAGAGTATTTTCTGTCTAGAGAAAGCTTCTCAAACAAAGCCGTTCGGATCCGGCATAAAACTGTAGGTCCCTTCCACTCGTGAGAGAACAATAGCACGCACCACACGAGTGGTTGCTGAGAAGCTAGGCCCTGGCCCCCTACGGGCTGGTCAACTCCACTGCCTCCTGAATCAATGCGCAGCGCTATTGAACGTTCTGATATCGATAGTGCTGCTCCCTACGGAGTAGAAACAACAAATATTTCTGACAACTTCGAATAAATGGGTGTGTTCCTTCTCGAGGACAGCATACATTTCCTTTTGTCACACGTTCATCGACAGAGCCATGTTAATCGACTGAAAGTCAGTAAACGCCATCACCGTACATGGTACAGCGGTGAAATCTAGAGGGTCGTGCCTATTATGGCCGCTAGTTACATTTCGACGATCTTCAAAGCACTGAATGTCTCGGTGAGTTTGTTGCCGTCCGTAATGGAGTCGCTCAGGATGCTCCACCATTAATTCCTGCCAGTCGACCAGTTTGAAACTAAACATGGGGTGCTCGCCCTTCTGCACGCACACAAATGCGGCATAAAGACCGATGCAGGGTATGTGTCGACTTGCTTTTGTTGACCTATTTCTAAGATCTGCGGTGGGTGGGAATTGGAACTATCGATGACTAGGATAATGACGAGGACAATAGAACAAAAATTGGATTCCGATGGCTTCTTTCAATCACAGTTGCACTGTGATAGTATTTGATTACATCTCGATAATCCCTTCCTCGATTTCGTCCTCGATGGAAGACTGAGAAATCCCGACTCCAGTCGACGAAGAAGTCCTCCCACCTAGCTTTGAGGAAGTCGGTACAGCCATTAAAAGGCTGAAGAACAACCAAGCCGCAGGCTCAGCTGGCTTACCATCGGAGCCTTTCAAAGCTGGGGGCAATGTACTGGTAGGGAGCATGCAACAGATCATTTGCCGAATTTGGGAATATGAAAGCATGTCCGACGACTGGAATATCAGCTCCATATGCCCCATCCACAAAAAAGGCGATCCTACCTCCTGCAAGAACTACAGAGGTATATCCCTGCTCAATGTCGCCTACAAGATCCTATCCAGCGTACTGTGTGAACGTCTAAAGCCGTTTTGCACCGCACTAATCGGCACGTACCAGTGCGGCTTCCGGGACGGAAAATCGACTACAGACCAAATCTTCGCACTAAGGCAGATCCTGGAGAAGACCAGCGAGTTTCAAATCGATACTCACCATCTTTTCATCGATTTTAAAGCCGCATACGACAGCATTCATCGCAAGGAGCTATTCGAAGCGATGGCCGAATTCGGGATCCCGGGAAAACTGATCCGCTTGTGACGCACCACGCTAACACATACGCGCTGCACCGTGCAATTCGGTTCAAAAATCTCTGAGCCGTTCGAAACCTGCACCGGATTTCGGCAAGGAGATGCGCTGTCGTGTGATTTCTTCAATCTGGTACTGGAGAAGATAGTGCGGCGGGCAAAAGTCAACACGGAAGGCACTATCTTCTACAAGTCAGTCCAGCTGTTGGGATACGCGGATGACATCGACATTGTCGCGCGGTCGCAACGTGCCATCGTGGAAGCTTTCACGGCAATTGAGGAACAGGCGAAACGAGCTGGTCTTAAGGTCAACGAGGACAAAACAAAATATATGCTGTCGAGCAAACAACGATCCGCCGCACACCACCTAGGCCAAAACGTTACAATCGACAGCTACAATTTCGAGGTAGTAAAGGAGTTTGTCTACCTCGGGGCAAATGTAAACTCCACGAATGACATCGTAGTGGAGATCCGACGTAGAACCGCCCTTGGCAACCGATGCTACTTCGGTCTGTCAAAACAACTGGGCTCAAAACTCCTGACTCGAAGGACCAAAGTCATGCTCTACAAAACTCTTATTCTGCCAGTCCTACTTCATGGAGCTGAAAGCTGGACATTAAGTGAGGCTGCAGAGCTGATTCTTGGTGCCTTCGAAAGAAAAATTCTACGTCGGATATATGGTCCCGCCTGCGAGGAAGGCGAATGGAGGAGAAGACTCTACTAGCTGTACAAGGATGTGGATGTAGTCCGGAAGGCAAAAATCCGTCGACTGCACTGGCTCGGCCACATCGAGCGAATGGACAACAACGCTCCAGCAAAGAGGGTCTTCGAATCCAGACCAGACCCGTCACCGATGGAAGGTAGCAATTGCTCAGGCTTAGACCCCTCATGGTTCGTCTGCCTGATAAGTAAGTAAGTAAGGAAGACTGAGATCCTTGTCTATTCCTCAGTCCGGCCGCTCGCCCAAACGCTTCATTCGGTCCGATGCCATTGCGGTGTTGAGCTTTCGAGTTCGTAGTACCACCTTTGTGACGACGTGTGGCCGTCTGTTCCAATTTTCGGGACTTGCTCGTTTAGCATTTACAGGATGTGATCCTTGGCCTTAAGCCCAATGCTAGCCTAAGGAGAGTTGTCTGGACGACACCTTTTTATTGGCTTCTAAGGCGGTAGCCCGTGGCTATGTGGGTAAGTGCGTCGACCACAACCTCGATGTCGCGGGTTCGATCCCTGCTCTGTACGACACCTCTTTCGAGTCACCTACAGTGCTCACGGAGTACTTCTGCTTCTCATACTTGGCCGTTCAAGGTCGCCATGAAACTGTAGATCCCTTCCACTTGTGAGAGAGCAATAGCACGCACAGAGAACGTTGCCGAGAAGGGAGGTCCCGGCCCTCTTCGAGCTGTAGCAAATTGTTATTTTTGTTCTAATCTAGATGATTCTCAGTTGATGATGATGATGCCCACTCTGAAGTCTGAGAAGGTTTATCCAGACGACACCTCATTTTTGGTGTTTTTGTCAAAGTGGGGACTTATCTCCTGCCAGCTTGCGCAGTCAAATGACTCTTTCACCATACTTTCTTCAGACCCCATGCTCTCCCTCTTCTATCCCTAAACAGCTGAGTCCATGACTTTCTTTTCTGTGAGCAGACCCGACAAAAAGCTCCTCAATCAGAATCCTGATTCCACATGAACTTCAGCCACTTCGTACAGCTGCCGTGCGCCTCCTCCATTGCCGACTTACTTCCCATTCAGCACCGGGGTTACGATGATTTATGCGCTTCGAAATAATGGTCTCATTCTGCCCCAGTCGCGGCCAATTTCGACTGCATCGCTTTGTGCACCCGCCACCCGCGCCAGTGCTCATTGCCTCGATTTGCATACGTCGCTACGCGCGACGACATAATTTCCAGGATTGCCACATCGTACAGCTCCCCCGCCCCGGCCGGCATTAAAATTTTACGATTATTAACATTTCGGTGGGGAAGGAGTTATGCTTTATGTGGTCGGGGATGACCTGCGGTGCGATAATCGCTGGGCGTGTGCGCATTCAGTGCAATGCAAGGCGCGCATGACATAAGCGCGGGTATCGCTCCTATTTGTCGGCAGTAAATCGGATTATATTGATCCACTGAATCCAGATTTTACTGCGTCTTGGGCTACTTTCAATTACTCACACGCAATGAGACGCTGGTTTATGGCGCATGCATGCCGCACTGTGAGAGCGTTTGGGTGAGTCAAGGGTGCCACGTCGCGACTGACAGGCCGAGTAGGACAACTGGAAGGCGCACTCTGGGCGCGTCTTCTTCAGTCTTGACAGTCGAATCATCACGTCCAGCGGTCGAACTGAGAAGGTCCAGTCGCACAGTGACCCGAAACCCATAAAGATCCTCCGTCAGCCTCACAGTTGTCCCCCGGACCGATTCAGCACAGCAGAGCGTCCCGATTCAAGGAAAGCCATCTCATCGGAGCCCGAATGAGTTTTGAAATCGTATCTCTTTTGTCCAGACATCGTCGTGCCCGTCCTGGTCGTCGCAGCGCCGCACAACAGCCTCCCAGCAGGACAACACTTTTACGATGACAAATTCGCGTTTATTACCGCTCGAATGACGGACGATTATTTTATCAGTTTATGGCGCTGCCCAGTTTTGAATTTATCTGATCGCGACCATAGCACGGTGCGGCGCTGGCTGGTCACAGCGAGCTGCGATCCCTAATTGGAGCATGCCCGCGTACCCTCTCGCGACCAGCGCGGCCGCAGACTCGTTCACTTTATAATGCGTTGTAAATAATTTCATCTCCCATACGGCGGGCCCTGGGATTGCGGCTGTTATCACATCGATCTGACGAAACTCAAGCCCAGCATCGCACGCCTCGGCCGGTGCGGGTCAATGGACGCGTCCGGCGGAATCCACCAGCGATCTCATTCGGCGCGCTCTTAATTAGTAAGCCGATTCCCATACACACCGCGACCATACTCACATTCGAAGCTCTGCGTTACGGTTTTGGCAAGAGGAAGCGTTGCGGTCGTCCCGCATCCGCCTTGGCCGGACCATCCATTTGCGTTAATTAAATTCCGCGAACTGATGCCCACTCGGCGCGGTCTGTGGCTCCGCGGGGTCATTTAAATTAAGCCAACCTACGAGTGTATTCAAGCGCCGAACGACCCAATAAATATTCCCGTCCAAGCGGAACTTTCGCTCCTGAGCCCGGCGGTGGTGCGCGGTGTGCCTCGGCCGTCGGACCAATTAGTTGATGTTTTTCGCCGCAAAAAAGCAAAACAAAAACAAAACAAAAAAACACATAAACAATTGCCGGCGACTATCGCACACAAAAAACAACGCGGAGAGCCAACATCATTAGTGTTAACTAAACATGTCCACAAGCTTGTTTGAGCATCGGCCATTTGTCATTGCGGGCTATAAATTCTTAGAGTTGGACCTTTTCGGCGTTGTTGTTGGCTGAGGTGCCCCGGCACGGATGGGAGTAGGTGCGTGGCGGTGTGGCGGTTGTGGGGGGACAGCGATTTACTGATCGGATTAGGTGACCATTTATGGATGAACGTGTGTGGGTCTGGTGTGCGCTGCGACTGGTGTATCCTTGGATTGACAACATAATCCGAATTGATTAAGGGGGTCCGTCGAGATCTGGGAAATCGGTCTGGTTTGGTGTGTAGTTTTGGTGGACTGTTGGATTCCTGGAGGAGCTCAGCAAGGGCTCTGCTTTGACCATCACTGGAACTAGTGGGTAGTCAAGTGATGACCAACAGTACGGAATTAGAGCAAAGCTGCAAATGTCATGAATTTCTAAAGTTTATGGCGCTACGTGCAGCGGTAGTCGCCGGTTTCGTAGTACCACTCAGGAAATACCTGGTCTAACGTGGAGCCTCACAACCTAAGCAAATGCGTGATTTTCTAAGCAAGTTGTAGGCGTTGACGTGCCACAATACACCAAACTCAGTCAATCACGTGAAATTCCTAAATACACGTGCAATTAGTTCACGTGATCACTGGAAAGGCATAAATATCTGTGAAATTAATTCACAATATTGTGCGATAGTACTAAAAAACGTGAAATTCAATCAAAAAATCACGTGAAAGAATGAAATACACGTGAAATTAATTCACGTGATCACGTGATCACGTGAAAGTCTTACATGACAAAGTACTTTCTGAATAGAGAAGTGAGAAGTGGATCATAAGGCGAATTTCGAATCATATATTCGCGTGAAATTAGACGATGGATTATGGAGAATGCAGCAGCACTGGGAGGATAGCCAAGCACATGCACTACAGCTGGACCACTTCGAGGCAACGATTCGGATATAGAGCTCAGAATTTGGTAAGGGAAACCATAGTCAACTGGTAGCGTCGTAGTGAATGACGAATATTTCGGAAAAGTCAGGGACGACGCGGCGAGTGTGCTTAAACACTCGAAGACTCCCGAGTGAAGACGGAGTTAAGTGGTGGTTGGTGGTTGGTGCTCTCAACTACGAAGACTGAGTTGGACCCATTGCCTATGCGGATGACATCGCTCAGGAAACATTCTCCGCACTAACAGAACCGTGATTAAATCATCTCTCAAAAAGTGGACAGGCGATCTCGGACTGGATCTGAACTTACCCGTGGTGGACGTGAGCCAACTTGCCCTGAATCACAAGATAGTTCTATCAGTTTGCACAGAAAAAACGAGCTCCATAAGGAAGCAGGTTTCTTCTCACGGTCACATCATAATGCACTTCTCTTTTTACATGGGCAGCTCTGGGATTGCCTAATGTTTAATAATGCAGTGTTCGATGTTAATGTAGTACTCCATGCCATGCGAGTGGTTGGTAGTCAATCGAGAGATTAGTAGTCATTCGAGTGATTGATTGAGAATCGAGATTTTCTCGAGATGTTTTAATAATCGATTATCACTCGAGATATCATTCGAATGCGCCCATCACTAGTTCTTAACACAAGCAACACATCTTTGTATCCCTAATACTACCTCTAAGCCCCACGTGTAGGCGGCAGGCTCGACTAATGCCGCTTGTATGAGGAAGAGAGCTCCAACTGCAAACGAAGACTGCCACCTTTCCTGACAGGCACTGACTTCAACCACAAGTTTTCTTTCAATGTCTTCTTAGCGCTTTGAAGGAAAAGACGACGCTATAAGCTTCTTCTTCTTCTTTCATTGGCGCTACAGTCCGGGGTGGACCTGGCCCTCAACCAACATGCCTCTCAAGCCAGCACGATCTTTCGCCAGCTGCATTCAGTTGCGCACATCAAGTTGGTTGAGGTCCTTTTCCACTTGTGTGCGCCATCTAGTGCGAGGACGTCCTCTGTTGCGCTGTCCCAATGGCTCGGTGTCGAAGACTCTTCGGGCCGGAGCTGTGGTGTCCATCCGCTCTACATGACCTAGCCATCTTAAGCGTTGGATCCGAAAACGCTTAACTAGGTGCATGCCGTTGAACCTTCTCCTCCAAACGCCATCAACGCAAACAGGACCAAAGATCGTACGCAGAACTTTTCCCTCAAAACAACCAAGAGCTTCTTCATCCGCTTTCAATAGAGTCCATGTCTCTGCGCCATAGAGCAGGACTGGGATGATCAGGGTTTTATCAATTTGGTGTTTCGAGAGATGGCTCTGTTACTCAATTGCCTCTTGAGCCCAAAGAAGCAGCGATTGGCAAAAGTAAATCTGCGCTTGATCTCGGTACTGGTGTTGTTGTCGCTATTTACTCCAGAGCCTAGGTAGACGAAGTTCTTGACTACCTCGAAGTTTTTGCTGCCAATATGACGTTCCGTCCGAGACGTCGATGTTGTGCGTCCTTCCGTGATGACAGCATGTACTTTGTTTTGCCCTGGTTTATCGCTAGACCCATTTTAGCCGCTTCCGTCTCAATGTTAGCGAAAGCCTCACTGAGGGCTCGCTGAGTTCTGCCAATCACGTCAATGTCATCGGCGTATGCTAACAATTGCACGGACTTCTGGAAGATCGTGCCTCTAGTGATGGCGTGTGAGTTTCGCACGATCTTCTCCAGGACGATGTTAAAGAAATCACATGACAGCACATCGCCTTGTCTAAAACCTTTTTTGACATTGAAGGTCTCGGTGAGTTCGTTACCGACCTTGATGGAGCAGCGAGAGTTCTCCATCGTCATCCTGCACAGCCTGACGAGTTTGGCAGGAATGTCAAAACTAGACATGGCGCTGTATAGCTCGTCTCTATGCACGCTGTCATATGCGGCCTTGAAATCAACAAATAGGTGGTGGGTGTCGATCTGCATCTCTTGAGTCTTTTCCAGCTATAAGCTGCTGCCCCTTTATTCAGTGCCCAAAACGACTGGAAGGCGCAGTTGGTTGAGAGAGTGCCCTTGGTTAAAGATCCAATGTCGATCAGTGGTAATAGTTTGACTGAGGGTATCACAATGACTGCATTGCCTATGGGGTCCACGTCACAATAGCCTTCATAGGAAGACTTCTCGGCACTATCAGAGCCGTGATGGAATGAAATCTCAAAATCACAGAAAAGTGGACAGTCGATATCGGACTGGATGTGAACCTATCACAACAAGAAGTTGTACTGTTCACGAGATGCATATCCTCACTTAAGCTAAAAAGTCACTTTCACTAATCATGCCAAATACCTAAGTTACAGTTTAACGCCGCTCCGAACGGCCAAGTTTGAGAAGCTTTTTCTAGAGAGAAAGTACGCTTTGAGCATTGTCAGTAATTCCAAAGAGGTGGGGCCGTGAAAATTATTTTTTGTCGCACAGAGCAAGCATGGAACCTACGACGTCGAGGTTGGGGTCGACGCACATACCCACAACCCCACGCGCCACCATCTAGGTTTTTAGTCGACAGCAAATTAAGCTGGAAACGTACAGGAACGCATGGGGAAGGCATCGGTTGTACTTGATAAATGTATGAATAGCTTGGTAGACGGCTGCGCGCACCAAGTTGGTCGAAGTCCTTTTCCACTTGTGTGCGCCATCTCGTTCGTTGTTCTAGTAGCTCAGTATCGAAGACTTACGCAATGACAAACCATGCAACGTAAAAGTCATCTTCTCTGTTTCACCAAAGGGACTAAATGATTTTCAGAACGAGCAGATCCGCGTGGTAGCACAATGGGCCTACGCTAGCCTAAGTGTTGCTCTTGTTCTCTTGTACAGCAGTCACGTCCACCTAACCCAGCCAGGCCCAAGGTCAGAGGAGTTAATGGGTTAGAGCTGAACTGCACAATGGAACGAATGGGCTAAGTGGGCACGATAGTTGCAGACACCTTGCATTGAGGGAAATCATGCTCGACGGGTGAAAATCTGCTCGATGCTAAAGACAGACTCCGTTCAAATCTCTGTGGACATAGCGCACAAGTATTCCTCTTCGATTTCCGCAAAGACCATAGATCGGCTAAGAGAGCAAACACCTCTCGGTTGCTGGCAAATAACTGCTCACAAGCCCCCCGCGGCATCTCGACAAATTAGCTTGATTGTGAACTAGTTCTCAATCAGTAGCCGAACAGCCATCAAGTCGAAACCCAATCTAAGGTCACATTCCAGTCCGTTGCTTCAACCAATTTCAATTCCCAATCAAATAGAATCCATTTACCGATTAAATAGTTCATCCCATCGAATTAATGAACCAGCTACCCGTTACAGACCGCGAAAACCCCGCCGATCTGGATCGACCAGAGCAGAGCTTCCTGCGAAGCATATCACCAGAACATGCCGTCCGCCGAACAACACCGCCGGATCATAAACGAAATACATTTCAAGCGATTTGCATACATCACTCGCGAGTGGAGATATTCGATCCCCAATTAACCATCCGAACGATGAATACCCATGAGGGTCCGAATATGAATACCAATATCCACCAGCAACCACTTACGCATTCAATCATCGCCATATCCAGCTGGGCCTAGGTCCAAATTGCCGCGCAATCGGTTCCTGGCCGCGCTGCGCCAAGGCTCCCATCTCGGGCCCATACTACTTTCTCTTCTCAATTTCCCAGCCAGTCGGCCACCCGATAGGCCTTCCAATCAGAAATCCCATGTCGAGCACGTGTCACCGATGAAATTAACTGTCGGACGGTCCAGCGCCGGCGACGCGGCCACAAATGGCTCGAATACACACCACCGAATTGTATCTATTAGCTATTGGCAATAAAAAACCTCAAATGATGCACGGGAAAATTGTCACACTCATTATCTAATGGAGTCGATTGGACGGCGACTTCAGCTCCCGCCGGCTGGGGCTGGTATCTGGTGTGCGCATCTTATCCGGGCGGTGTATCTACGAAATGTCGTGAATTAATTAAACGCTCGGCTTGTCGGCTCTGTCCCATTAGGACTGGGCCAATATTTAAACGAAAACCTCATAAATAATGTAAGACAACGAGACTTCGCTTGGCCTGGGTGTTCGCTCTGTTTTCGGAGCGTTCGCATGCGGATGGGCATCGATGGGCCGGATTCGGAATTGATTACACCTCGGTGGCAAGTGAATTGTGGACGTGTCCACGGAAAGGGGCGTGTTCCGCCCGAGATCGGGCTGGTGGCTGCGTGAGGTTGAATATTGGACAGTTAATGAAGATAAATGCTGAGCGCTTGTGAGGGCACAGTTCCGAGCGAACCCTCGGGGCTCGATTCATGGTGGGCCTCGATGGTGCATTTACCGATTGAATAAGAGTCGCCGCGAAAGTCGGAGAGAAAGTCCAAAAATTGTCTCACTTTTTTGATAGATTATGAGGAGTGAATAGTGAGTGGAGGGAGATACTTGGTGGTCCCTTAAGGAGCGACGCCAGTTCTTGAAGTAAAGCGGATTCGTGCGGGTTTTGATCACGCCATGTGTTCCATATTTGCCAATTCGGCTTTTCTCAGGTTTACTCAGGTTATCCTGACCACTCATTGTAAAGGAGCAGATTTCAGGCCACTTGTCAGCTGACTTCGGCTAACTAGGCCCTCTGGACTTAGGTAAGGTAGACATTTCGCCTCGACAAAGCGACTGCAATGGCACATTGCGTGCTCTGCGTCTTTAACAATGTCCCCGCACCGACATAAGTTAGATTTTAAAATACGTGACCATCGTTTTGAGAAATAGGCGGCAAATTAAGTGAAGTTTTGGAGTTGAAGTTGGCTGAGCTCAGAGAGATTTGATGGCAGCCTGGACAGATAACTATATCAGTTCTTAGTTTTAGCCTGGAAGACGCTATCATGGTTCGATAAGCAGAAAGAAAGCGGGATGTTCAGATCCTTAGCATAGACCTCAGCATATACACCGGTGTCCATCTTCGATCCATCTGTAAAAATTCGTATTTGATCCTTCAGCGTCTGATGTTCAGACTCTCAGCAAGATCTACGGCGATGCTGGTTGAGGTATTTTTCTCGAGGAAGAGTTCAGGCATCATGAGGTCCGTGTCTGTAGGTATATAGAGTTATACCTTCTAATGATCGTAGGGTCCAGACCGAAGTTCTCTCCATAGACGCAGCGATCTCAACCTGATCGCCGGAGTAGCTGCTTGCTGTCTACCGGCTTAGTGACGGGCCAGTCATAATGAGCGATGAAAAACTAGCTAATGGCCAGCAGGATATATTTGAAATAGGCCTCAAGGGAAGGGACGTTTGTCGCCAAGGGTTACGGTCAATGCAAATCGATGGATCTGGATCAATATAAATACCTCTCCTAATACCTTACCGCGGCATGTGGTGCATTCAGATCCTTAAGAAGAGAGCTAAGAAAAGGGTGTGCTCTTTTGTAGCCATTAATGTGCACATTATTGCACCGCGTTTAAGGCAGAAACTGCTAGACAAACTGTAGCCCTGCAAAAAACCTTCAACGTCAAGGAAGGCAATATAATATTACACTTAGAGATTCCAAGAAATGTCGACCACGTTAATGAAGGTTTGTGATCTCATGATACCGGCCGTACAATCCAGCAAACAAAACAAAATCGTTATACCTAGAAGGGAAGAATGGGTCAATAGACCTATTTGAATCATCATCCCAAAGATAGTACACAGACGGGTCGATGTCACAAGGTGGAGTATGAACGTTGTAGTACACAGATATAACCGACGCATGCTCCGTCAACTTCCAAGCTGAGCTCTACGCCATATCTGAAGCGGCCTGTCGTAACCGAATATGTGGACTTTTTTCCCGGCAACCTCCGTGGCGCTACAAATATTGGATGAGATGGTAGTTGCAGTTCCCGTGAGCTCACATTTGCCAGGCATCTATCCCGCGTATCAATTTATAAGTCCATATGCCTTTGGTTGTGGTGTCCCATCTGGCTTGTCACAATTATCCTCTCTTTCCTTCTTCTGACATCTTGGTCTAGTCCTCGCGTGGCTTGCCCGTCTCCTAAGGTAGATCCTTTTCATTTCGGTCGCAATAGGGGCCATACTCACAATGATGTCGACTGCTTCGTCCGAAATTGTTCGACAGCCTCTGATTTCTCATATTGCACAGAGCATGTAAGTGGTTGGGAGCTTCTTTGCTGTCTCCTTGGTGGCGAGAGCTAACGCTTCTGATGCAGCGGCGTAAAGAAGGATTAAACCTATCACTCCGAAAAGCAGGAACCTCTGAAACCACTCTGAGAAGCAGGAACCCACTAGTATTCCGGTATGAAATGAAAACAAAGCACTAATTATTAATGGGAAAGTAAATACATTTTATTCAAAGTATTGGCCGTTGTTTTCCACACATTTTGACCACCTTTCTGGCAATTTGTGAATACCACGCCAATAAAATTGTTCGTCTTTTAAAGCAAACCAATCGGACACCCAATTTTCGACTTCTTAGTAGGAATCGAAGTGCTGCTCAGCCAATGCGTGTCCCATCGATGAAAACAAATGGCAGTCGGAAGGAGCCAAGTCCGGTGAGTACGGCGGGTGGGGTAGCTGCTCCCAGCCAAGTGTTTTGATTGTATCCTGAGCCAGTTTTGCTTTGTGAGCAGGTGCATTGTCATGGAGCAAAATTATCTTGCCGTGTCTCCTGGCCAATTCTAGCCTTTTCTAGATCAATGTATGGATCAAATTGATTTTTGTCGGTAGCGATCAGTATTAACTGTTTCACCAGGTTTTAGGAGCACCACACCTTTCTAGTCCCACCAAACACACAGCATTGTCTTCTTGCCAAATCGATCTGGTTTTGCAGTCGATGTTGATGGTTTCTATTTAGGATTCTTAAAATAAACCCATTTTCCATCGCCAGTAACAATCCGATGCAAAACCGATTTTCTTACGTGTCTTTGAAGCAAAATTTCACAAGTGTTTTTTCGGTTTTCCATCTGTCTTTCATTTAATTCATGTAGCACCCATTTTCCACACTTGTGGATCTTTCCCATAGCTCCTACCATAAACGGTCAGAAATTGTTTGTTGTGCAACATTTAACATTGCTGCCATTTGCTTTTGACTCAAAGTGTCATCTCCATCCAATATGGTTTGCAATTCGACGTCTTCAAACTTTTTTGGTGGTCTTCCACGTTCTTTATTTCTCATATATTTCTGAACCGTTGAAACCATCTTTTGCATGTTGCTTCTGATAGAGCATGATCAGCCTAGCATTCGATGCGACTCACTTCAAATGAAAACAAAAAATTAATGCTTTCCGCAAATCATCACTTTCTGGTACAAAATTCGACAATTTTACCACGATCACGATGAAAAAATATGATTTTGTCTGTTCATTGACTTGATGTTAGTACACATCATATTTTTCACAGATGACATAGCAAACAAACAAAAAAAAATAAGGGCTCGTTCACAACAATTCGAGACATTTGTATCTTGACTCACTTCATACCGCTATACCTGGTATCCAGGTCCTGACAGCATTCTAAAGAGCGCTGCCTGCATCCTCGGAACTTTTTTGATGGTTTTTCGGTTGTCGAGCGTTGCCCAGACTTAAACGCCTTTTTTATCGGATTATTTGGGAACCAACACGGAAGTTCATGTAGTTCACAGCCTTTCTGCTGGTTTTTGAAACAGCCTCGGTCTTGTGGTCAACTAGTTCAAGTTCGGAAGATTCCAGCCAATTTTTTATCCTCTTGACTGCTTCGTTTCGCACTCGTGGATGTGCATGGCCACCATCATAGCCAGTGGAGGTGCATTGGTTCAACTAGACCCTTTTGGGCTCTCTAGAGATTTTTCACATACTCCGTGAGACCTGCGTTAGACCTAAAACCAACCAGGTGCACATTTGTGTTTTGAGAAGATTTTCAGTTCAACACCGCTTATGTCTTCCATCTCCAGCTCCATCTCTTCCTCTTCTACCTTCTTTTATTTACAAAGACTGAGCAATCGTTGAGCAGATGCTGGATGTTTCTCATTTCTTCAGCAAAAGTCACTATGCGGACGCATGGCGTATGTACCTAAGGCACAGTTGTAAGGTTTGCCACCCAGAAAAAAGACACGGAACAAGTGTTAATCGGACGATCGCTTTATTGCAACTGACTAATGACAATGCTTAGCATACTTAGCATAACAACGAGTGTACATATGTAGCTTGATCTTATATTAATGTTAACTTAACACAACTGTACGTCATACGATCTTGTACATAAAAATAATCGAAAACAATAACATGATTATGTGTGTGTACGCGGTGCATAAAGGGTGACACCTTGGAGAATGTATTTTTATATACATATATGACTCGATCTTATTAAAACTCCTACACAGTGTAGGAAAGGGACGCCTATTGGTAAATCTAAGACCCATCAATGATGTTCATCTTTACTTGCCCGGGGTCATTGATGTTCACTATCCAGACCAAGACAAGTAGTTTCCATTTGGATCAATCAAAAACTTCAACTTACAAATGTTCTTTAATACGGGAGTGCTAGATCCAGGATCCAGCTAAGAAAATCTTTGCAGCAGCTGGCAATAGCAAAAAAATGGCGAATGATTTAGCTCCCACCCAAAGAGGTTGTTGTGTGGTGGCCTGGAGCGTTGTGGATACGTGCGTCGACCTCAACCTCGATGTCGTAGGTTCGATTCCTGCTCTGTGCGACAAAAATAAAGTTCACAGCCCCACCTCTTTTGAGTTACTGACAATTCTGAAAGGGTATTTTCTCTCTAGAAAAAGCTTCTCAAACTTGGCCGCAGATCCCTTCCACTCGTGAGAGAACAATAGCACGCACAAAGAACGTTGCTAAGAAGGGAGGGCCCGGCCCTCTACGAGCTGTAGCACCACTCATATTATTATTATAATATAATCCGAAGAGTTTTCGATTCCGAGCCATTGGGGCAGCCAAACAGAGGACGTCCACGTAGAACACGACCTCAAACGACTTGGTGTGCGCTGCTGGAGAGGCATGTTGGTTGAGGCCCAGGACCACCCGGACTGCAGCGCCAATTAAAGAAGAAGACTATTTAACGTTTTCGTTGTGGTCTCTCAATACAAGCGCAGTGCAGGGCGATCTCCTTGTTTACCATTATCATCCGTTCCTGCCAGAGTCATGTAGGGTCGAAGTCATCTTGACTCACGTCAAAGTGTCTTAATTTTTGAGCATCATAGCCTTATTGGCTGAAGCCTGACTTCCAAATATCCTCAACGGAGGGATTTGCAGAGAGCTGCGGACGCAGGACAACTAGGGCTTGGTGACTGGAAGCAGAGTGCATAGAACTTGTTTTTTCACCCGTTTGAGTGCCAAGCTGCCTTGCACCTAACAGCTTATCGTTATACTGTCCATAAAACTGAGACCCAGTACATTAGTGTCGGTCTGCCTATGGACTTGAGTATCCAGTCAGCAATACATGGTTATAATCCCAATTTTCTTCCTGTTACTTATTTACAGCAATACACAGCAGAGAAGACAGACTTCCATGGATGTTCAGTGTTCAGCTTCTCGTACTATCAGTGATTCTTCTTCTTATTTGTGGGGCGCTGCAGTCCGGGGTGGATGTGGCCGTCAACGCGATCTCGAACTAGCTGTCTCCAGTTTCGCACACCAAGTTGGTTGAGGTCCTTCACCACTTGGGTGCGCCACCTTAAACGCGGGCGTCCTCTGTTGCGTTCCCCGACAGGTTCGGATTCGAAGATTCTTCGGGCCGGAGCTGTAGTGTTCATACGCTCTACATGACCTAGCCACCGTAGGCGTTGGATTCGTAGACGCCTAACTAGGCTCATGTGGCTGTACAGCCCGTACAGTTCGTGATTGAATCTTCTCCTCCAGAACCCGTCAACACAAACAGGACCAAAGATCGCACGTAGAACTTTTGTCTCAAAGAGACCAAGGACTTCTTCATCCACTTTCGAGATTGTCCATTCCTCCGCGCCGTATAGCAGGACTGGGATGATCAGTGTCTTGTATAGAGTCAACTTCTTGAGCCCAAAAAAACAGTGGTTATCAAGAGTTAGTCTACGCTAATGACGTTCTGTCCAAGACGTCGATGTTGTAGGCCCTTTCTTGAGGACAGCATATACTTCGTTTGGCCCTCATTCACCGCCGGACCCTTTTTAGCCGCTTCCGTTAGCAAATGCCTCACTGACAGCTAGCTGAATTCTGCCAATCACGTCAATGTCATCGGCGTATGCTAACAATTGCACGGACTTCTGTAAGATCGTGCCTCTAGTGTTGGCGTGTGAGTTTCGCACGATCTTCTCCAGGACGATGTTGAAGAAACCACATGACGCGTCGTCTTGTCTAAAATCTTTTTTGACATTGAAGGTCTTGGTGAGTTCGTTACCGACCTTGATGGAATAGCGAGAGTTCTCCATCGTCATCCTGCACAGCCTGACGAGTTTGGCAGGAATGTCAAAACTAGACATGGCGTTGTATAGCTCGTCTCTATGCACGCAGTCATATGCGGCCTTGAAATCGACGAACAGATGGTGAGTGTCGATTTGCATTTCTTGGGTCTTTTCCAGGATCTGCCGTAGTGTGAAGATTTGGTCTGTTGTGGACTTTCCTGGCCTGAAGCCGCACTGATAAGGACCTATCAGGTTGTTGACAAAGGGTTCACACAAAACGGCAGAGAGCATCTTGCACGCGATGTTAAGAAGACTGATCACTCGATAGTTGGCGCAGTTGAAGGGGTCTCCTTTCTTGTGGATCGGGCAAACGATACTGAGATTCCACTCGTCCGACATGCTTTCCTCCGACCATATCTTGAAGATGAGCTGGTGCATGCGCCCTACCAGATCATCTCCAGCTGCCTTAAATATTTCAGTGGACAATCCGTTCGCTCCAGCAGCTTTGTTAGACTTCAGTCTTGGTATTGCTACCTTGACCTCGTCTAAGTCTGGGGGACGGAATTCGCGTCTGTCATCGTCCAGATTGAGTGGAACATTCTGCCTGACAGCGGTATTTTGGTCCTCATCGCCGTTTAACAGTCTACAGAAATGATCTTTCCAGATTCTCAGTATCGACTGCGACTCTACTACCAGTTGTCTTTTTCCATCCCGACAGGCTTCTGTCCGAGTTTTATATCCATTGGATAATTGTTTTACCCTTTGGTAAAACTTCCGGGCGTCGTTTCGTTCCTGCCATAACACCTCTCCATCTTCTCGACCGCGCGCTTCTCATGCTCTTTCTTTTTTCTTCTGAGAAGCCGGTCACACGGTGAGTGTAAAAACGCGACGGTATAAGACGTCTTAATTATCTTCCCGTGCAAGACTACGCCCTCTTCGCAAATTATCTCCGGAATCTCTCGGCGAGATAGCCCACATGAGTTTCAAACTGATAAAGTCCCTGAATGCAGCAAGACATACGACTTTTCCCAAACCTCCACCTCACTCAAAAGTACGACACCGCTGGACGGTTGATGTAGATCTCGGACTAGGGGAAGCAGCATAATGGCAGTTCATCTCATACATATTTTGTGGTTCATATTCAAGGCATGCCAAGCCTCAGGATGCCGTCAATGTCGAACGAATGAATAAACAATTGAAATAACTTTTTGCATTTTGCAATTATACGCATTTTTTCAATTTAATTGCCAACAAACACGGAAGCTGAAGTGTACTCGCAGTGTGAACGTGAGGGCACTTTGTGGAGAGCTATAGGAGCTCGATTGCTCTTATCCCATCGACCATCCCATCATGCGTTTCCGACTGACAGAACAAAGAGGTTTCAGCTAAAATATGGGTCAGATGCTTCCATCTCACTTTTAAACCGGCAGCCGGTCTAGATCGGCATTATTATGGGATCAATAAGGATCACTGATCATCAAGTCTTGTCCTCGACACGATCAATACTGCAGGTCACCGCTAGTCGATCAACATCTGTGCATTAGCTAATTCACTCTCCCAGCTATCGTCATGTGCCCCAGATGTCCGGTCAAGAAACTCCGATCATTCATGCGACGACGCAAAAGAGACGCTCAACCGACGAGATTCAGTCTTGTATCGCGTTAATCGATCACCGATCAATAACGATCACTTTTCAAGCAAAACCGGATCACCTAATTGCCATCCAGTTGTCATCGATCTGCGCCCAAAATTCCAATCAATTAACCATTCCTAATGAAGTGGCCCAACCGAAAATTAAGCAATTCACGACGGGGAGCAACTAGAACAAGTCGCGATCCAGTTAACTTTCCAAGCCTTATTTCGTGAGTGATGCACGTCGTCAACTCCGACTAACCGCTGTTTTATGACTTCAGCATCCCAAAAGCGAAGATCTATTCGATCACCGATCTAATAAACAAATCTAAACCCACCGCTCAGCACCAAATACAGCGTCAATGTTAAACTCCGCTCCATATCTGGAGCCCCATCTAGCCCAGATCCATCTGCCGGGCGCCATAAAACCGATCTCTCATGCATACGATCGCTTTAATCACCACTCTTGAGCGGGGCCTTAAGTGAAACTTTGTTCCGTTTTCGGTCGCCTCACCCGACACAAGATACATTTATTCCCAAGCAATGAACTCATCGCAGCGCGATAAGATACCAGCCGATCTAGCGTACAAGCTAATGAGCAGTCAATATCCGATGTCACAGCGATGTCCACAACGCCCAACAGTCGCGATGATTTAACGAGCTCGGCCGATAGCCCAAATGAGACCGCAATCACCCCAGCATTCTACACCTCTGGCTGGGAACGGGAGCGAGGGGGACTATGTTGAATGTCCCCAGCGGGCCACAAGGCCGTCCATTCCCATGGGATGGACCTCTGTCCCTTTCACTCTCGCGCTCCGGCTCGGCTTGAAGCCCCCCTCCGTCTGGAGCGTGTACCAGTGCAGCGTCTTGAATATTCATCGTGCTCGACCCAAGCCGCTCACCGCGAGGAGCCTAATGGTGATTTAAGTGGCCGAGGCAATTTGTTGACTCCGGCTCTAATGGCCAATGATTTAGAACTGAGGCTGCCTGTGATTTGCCATCGATTAGGCTAGCTCCGATTCGATTCCGTATGTCGCAATCGCGGCCGCTCGAGACGATGATCTATGCGCATCCCCGTTCCGACGGGACAGATATTAATAATCTCCATCTGCTCGAAAAGATTTTCGGCATAAAATTCAGATCAGTGATGTTTTTGTCTGGAGTTGGACCCAACACGGCGGCGGCAGCAGAAAACAACGACGACTCGAAGATGACGGTACATTTTACGGTTTAATTAATGACGCCGCCCGATCAGTGCGTTGTGCGTCGGTTCGTGTGCCTCTGAGCAACAGTAGCCACTACAAGTTTCACAGGTTCCCATAAATTATTCATTTAAATAAAAACTAAACTCTCAGCGGTGGCGAGCGGGCGAACGACAGCCCTCTCGGGCCTCGTGGCCTTTGAATATGAAAGGAGAGATAATTATGATCACATTTTAATTGCTTTCATTATATTTAATCAGAGTGCATTGATAGCCGCGTCTGTGATTTGGCGGTTTGGGGGCTCTTTTAATCCAGATTAAGTGCGGCGCGATGAGCGATCGGCCGCATGTGAAAGTCGGGTCAATGGATGTGAAATTGTGGGAATTTCGAATGCGAACGCTGATTGCGATCGCGTTCGGAATGGACGGGGCTTTGCTGATCGAAGGATGGTTCACACGGTGATACGGTGATACGTAACCGAATGGCGGTGAAAAGTGAGTGGCGACTTACGAGGCGCTCGTGTCAAAGGGGATCGGCCAAGGAAATCAGCGATGGTCTAATGAGGGCATCGTCTTACGATCGATTTTCGGAACACCACTGCTGATCGTTTTTGAAATAATAAAGTCTCTAAATTGACGCCATTGATGGGAGGATCGGTTGTTTGCTGGTGAAATTCATCACTACGCCCAGGCGCCTTAATGTGGTGGTGAGACGATACTGGAGCAGGGTGGGTTGTGACTGCGGACATCAGCGAAACACTGGCGCTGGCTGGGTCCAGAGTGATACCCACTCAGGGACGGTGATTCGTAGGCCTCACGAGGAGATGGAAAACAGCTTTTGTGCTATGGAAGCAGGACCATGGGCATCACAATGGGTCCAGTTGGACCTAAATGGGACGCGACGCAGCCGCGTCTGTCCATTGTCGTAACAAATGTTTGGTATCCTTCTCCTGATCCTCATCCCCTTGCTCCGCTCAACATGTACGATTTCTACTCGAGCCCTGATTAGTATTCCTTCAAGTCCGATAGTTAACACATATATATTGATGTCCTGCGCAGGATCTGTCTCATCATCATCATTTTGCGACCCACATGACCTGCTAAGGGAGGCCTGGGAGCACTAGACTAGTCCGCTCGATGCTCCGTCTTTGACTCTAACTCAAGTCACACCACGAACTCTATCAGTTGTGCCAAGATGTGCATGTAGTTATGCGCTGCATGGGTAGAGTGCCACGACCTAGCATCACAGCAACCACTCGTGTTGTGGGTCTTTTGTTCTCTCACGAGTAGAAGGGACCTACAGTTTTATGTCGAATCTGAACGGCCAAGTTTGAGAAGCTTTTTTTAGAAAGGAAATACTCTCTGAGCATTGTAAGTGACTCGAAGGAGGTGGGGTCGTGAACATTGTTTTTTCTCGCACAGACCAGTGATCGAACTTATGACGTCGAGATTGGGATCGACGCACATACCCACAACGCCACGGAGCACCTCGGGTGGATGTTGTTCGGAAGGCAAAACTCCATAGACTACAATGAGTCAGCCAATTAGGGCATATTGACAACAATGCTCCAGCAAAGAGAGCTTCGAGTATGAGCCTCCTATTTCGAGACGGAAAGGAAGACCGAACCTTCGGTTAAAAACCAAGGTACCGCTGATCTAGGTAAGGTTAGTTTGGGTCTGTGGGTAGACGCGGCTGGTCAACGTCTCACTTAGGTTCGGTTGGATCGATTGTCATGTCATGTCCATTTGGAATAGAGACCTTCCATCGTCCTACTCGTTAATGTTATGGAACCCTCCGAGTATACTGATGTTGTCATTCCAGCTTAGAGGGATATTTGCAATGTTTTGGAGTTTGTGGAAGAAGTGTTCTCTGTCTCAGTATGCAGAGACTGGGGCCGTGACAAAGGTAATGTGAAGTGTCCTCAATCTCTCATTCGTCCCCGCAGTATCTGCATTTGGCCATGGGTAAAACCCAGTTTCTGTGCATGGACCCCCGACTACCATCCGCAGTTACTTCTTGCTGCATTGTAGAGGTGTGTCTGTTTTGGCACTACTACTTACATCTAGGACATAATATCCGAGTTGAAAGGGGTCTCACTTTCTATAAGCATGACTTTACCCTAATGCCCACTTTACTCTTGACAATGGATTAGGCCCCGTTTTTACCATGTTCATCTGCTATCTCGATCCCGGTTATTCCCTGAAAACCTGGGACCCAGCCATAAAGGGATCGAATACTACGTGCCAAGAACCTTGAGGTCTTCGCGCCAGCTAGTGACTAGCTTAGACTTCATTTCTAAAGCAGAAATTGCTTTAAAGGCCACTCAATTAATCAATTATAATCTCGGTCGTTTCTTTATCCGCTAGGACCTCCGAATCTGAGGCAACTTGATGACTGGAAGCAGATTGCTCAGGACCGCCGAAGCATTTTGTGGACACCAGCTGCTGTCCAGAAGATCCTCCGCCGAAGCAGCGAAAGCGCATACTCACATTCGTAGACGATATGAAAGTTAGTAAGTCCTCAGGTTTTACGTAATGGATGGCAATGGTATAGCATGCAATAAAGATCTCCAGGAGACGCGATCCTCCACCAGCCACTCAAGCTCATCAGAATTCATGGCCAGGCACAAGGTAGTTTTTGGACTCTCACTTATTCATCTTGCTCCAACCGCCTCGCCCGCGGTCTGCTATTCATAATCCAACTCGCACCATACCTGCTGATGGACACAGCTCCCAGACGTTGGAATGGGAACGACTTCATCTTAGATTAGCGCTACAGTCCGGGTTGGACCTGGACCTCAACCAACAAGCCTCTCTCCAAGCGGCACGATCTTTGGCCAGCTGCCCCCCGATTTCGAGCACGATCTTTGCCCAGTTGGTTCAGGTTCTTCTTCGCCTGGGCGTCCTCTATGCCATTGTCCAAAGTTGTTATACAAACACAGCTTGAGCCCAAAGAACCATCGAGTACACATCGGTCTTCCAGGAGCTACATTTTGGTGTTAATTTGTTCGGCTGTCATCAGGCAGTCAAGCAATGGAACCTGAAATCAGCTTGCTTTGGGTTTTAAGATAGGCATCTTTCTTCTTCTTCTTTGTGTGGCGCTACAGTCCGGGGTGGACCTGGGCCTCAACCAACATGCCTCTCCAACTAGCGCTATCCCTGGCTAGCAGTCTCCAGTTTCGCACACCAAGTTGGTTGAGGTCCTTCTCCACTTGGGTGCGTTATCTTAAACGCGGGCGTCCTCTGTTGCGTTTTACCCACAGGTTCGGATTCGAAGATTCTTCGGGCCGGAGCTGTGGTGTCCATACGCTCTACATGACCTAGCCAGCGTAGGCGTTGGATCCGTAGACGCCTAACTAGGCTCATGTCGCTGTACAGCCCGTACAGTTCGTGATTGAATCTTCTCCTCCAGAACCCGTCAACACAAACAGGACCAAAGATCGTGCGTAGAACTTTTCTCTCAAAGAGACCAAGGACTTCTTCATCCGCTTTCGAGATTGTCCATGCCTCCGCTCCGTATAGCAGGACTGGGATGATCAGGGTCTTATATAGAGTCAACTTGGTTCTTCGAGAGAGGGCTCTATTACTCAATTGCCTCTTGAGCCCGAAGAAACAACGGTTGGCAAGAGTAATCCTACGTTTGATCTCGGTTGGTTGTTTGTACAGTTCACTCCGGCGCCGAGGTAAGTGAAGTCCTTGACTACCTCGAAGTTATAGCTGCCCATTGTGACGCTCTGTCCAAGACGTCGAAGTTTCATGTCCTTTTTTGAGGACAGCATATACTTCGTTTTGCCCTCATTCACCGCCAGATCGCTTCTGTTAGCAAATGCCTCACTGAGGGCTTGCTGAGTTCTGCCAATCACGTCAATGTCATCGGGGTATGCTAACAATTGCATGGACTTCTCGAAGATCGTGCCCCTAGTGTTGGCGTGTGAGTTTCGCACGATCTTCTCCAGGACGATGTTGAAGAAATCACATGACAGCGCATCCCCTCGCCTAAATATTTTTTGACATTGAAGGTCTCGGTGAGTTCGTTAACGACCTTGATGGAGCAGCGAGAGTTCTCCATCGTCATCCTGCCCAACCTGCCGGGTTTGGCAGGAATGTCAAAACTAGACATGGCGTTGCATAGCTCGTCTCTATGCACGCTGTCATATGTGGTCTTAAAATCGACAAATAGATGGTGGGTGTCGATCTGCATCTCTTGAGTCTTTTCCAGGATCTGCCGTAGTGTGAAGATTTGGTCTGTTGTGGACTTTCCTGGCCTGAAGCCACACTGATATGGACCTATCAGATTATTAATGAACGGCTTCAGGCGGGTACACAAAACGGCAGAGAAGATCTTATACGCGATGTTAAGAAGACTGATCCCTCGATAGTGGGCGCAGTTGAAGGGGTCTCCTTTCTTGTGGATCGGGCAAACGATACTGAGATTCCACTCGTCGGGCATGCTTTCCTCAGACCATATTTTGCAGATGAGCTGGTGCATGCGCCCAACCAGATCATCTCTTTAGCATCTTTAGCACTGCATTATGCTTCAGATTGGCTGCCTCATTCGGTGGTGAACTCGGTGACTTCCCTGTAATACGACGTTTCGAAGTGTGTACCGATATCTGTACTAAAGAGCTTCTGTGACTGTCCCATTACACGTCCCCGAACAGCAAGATTGGCTGTTCCTTGCGTGAGCAAGGTTTTTGAAAAGATTGTCATTCGAGTTCTGAAACAATCGATTGAGGAAGTAAAATACCGGACAACCAGTTTTTATTCAGGGCGCGGCATGAAACCACACATGTCGCATCTAAATTGGTGCCCGACATTCCATGGAATAAAGGCAAAAACCAATGCACTGCCTGATTGATTTGAAGAAAGTGTTCCACACCGTCTGGTTGGCGGGCCACTTCCTCAAGCTGGTCAAGCTCGGCATAAGTAAACCATTTGTGTATATGATCGATGGGTACAAAGTTCGTCGTGAAAAGTGGCCATGTAACCACCACTTTCTTTGAATCAAAAACGGATGGCAACAGGGAGCGGTTGGTTCGCCGATCCTGGTTTCAATATTCACTAGAACCTCTGACAGGTTCAATGATGCGCTTAGTTGCGTACGCCTGCGATTTAGTGGCGTGCAGATCAGGTCCGAAAGTCGAAGGTCGAAGAGATAAATATCTTGTTGCAATGTGACTTCGACCAAATTCAGCGATTTTGCGACGACTAGTCTGGCTTGATTATCAACTTCCGGAAGTGTGAAACTGTCCTTTTCAGGGCCCCGGTGTACATGGAATCATGGGACATGCGCACAAACTCGAGTAAGTTCGGCATTTTGGATCCACAAGGACAAGTGCTTATGCCGACGATAAGGCAGTAGTGGTATGCCATAGACACTTGCAAACGGCAACAACAATAATATAGGAAGGAGTTTGATGATGCAGTAAAATGGTGTCATGATAATGGGTTAGTAATTAACGCCTCGAAAACAAAAATGATGCACATCAGAAACCCGCAATTCAAGGCTACCGAACAGCAAATATACTGTAGGAATGAGTCCTGTCGTAACTCTACTAGCTGTCCTATAGATATAGTAGAAAGTTACAAGTATCTATATTTACAACTCCATTGTCAGACCGACACTTTTGTATGGTGTCTCAGTTTGGTGGACAGCACTAAACAAGGCTATAAACTGCAATGCACTCAACCGAGTACAAAGACTGGCCTGCCTGTGTATCAGCGGGGCACTGAGAAGTACTCCGTCAGACGCACTGAATATTCTCCTCCACCTCCCACCTCTGGAAATATTCGGGAAACAAGCAGCAGCAAGCACAGCCATGAGACTCAAAACACTTCGATTGTTGTCCGAACTCAACACTGGCCACTCAACCATTCGCAAGGAATTCAATTTCCTTTCTAGCGACACCGACCGCCTACTACCCCAGGCCATCTTTGAAAAGAAGTTCTCAATCAGTATTCCCTCCAGATCGGACTGGATGACTGACATGGAAACACTGAAAGATCCTCTGCGCATCTTCAGGGATGGATCAAAGACAAAGGAAGGGGTGGGTGCGGGTGCCTATTCACAAGACCTCAACATTGCTATCTCCGTGAAGCTCCCTGATCACTGTAGCGATTAAACAGGCGTTATCATGGCTCACAAACAACGTGATATCAAAAAGGGATATCACCATCCGTTCCGATAGTCAGACCGCCATAAAATCCCTGGACAATGTCATGTTCTACTCTAAAACATCCCTTAATTGCAGGCTGTCTCTTAACGAGATGGCCGAGCATTTTAACATTCACCTCATGTGGGTGCCGGGACACTGTTTCATACCAGGAAACTGCAAAGCGGACGAACTCGCTAGGTGTGGTACAACCGCATCCCTATCGATAGAAGGGGTACCCCCTTCCTTGCCGATGGCTACAGCCTACCATCTTTTAAGCCACCAATGACAAATGGCCAGAAGGCACCACCTGCCTTAAAACAAAAGACATCTGGCCATCACTCAACCTAAGACGGTCACTCAGTCTACTTGGACTCAGCAAGCCCTCATTAAGAACCCTCATAGGAGTCATAACCGGGCACTGTGCAATTGGCACTCACGCTCGCAGGATGGGTGCCCATATAATGATTTTTGCAGAAGCTGCTTGGATGAAGAGGAGGAAGAGAACACTCATCACCTTCTCTGCACCTGCAGTGCTCTTGCCAGTCGTAGGTTCCTGCACCTAGGAGCCTACTACTTCAGCGGCCGTAACGAGCTAAAAAGTGCCAGCATTGGCCAACTAAATCGGTTCATCAGCAGCACCAACTGGTTCCAGCGTTAGGAGAAGTCAATCCGCGTGGTATCACAATGGGCCTACTCTGGCCTAAGTGTGACTGCTCTGCAGCAGTCAGCCACTACAACCTAACCTAACCTACAAGTATCTAGGAGGAACAATTGACAGTAATTTCGTATGGGACACGCATATTGATCAATTACGTTCGAGTATTAAAGGGGCACTATACGCACTTACTCACCTGCAGTACCATGCACCAATCAATCAGTGCTAAGGAATGTGTACTTTGCGCTGGTGGAATCTAAACTGAGATATGGAATACTTGCCTGGGGTAATGCATCAGCCACACATATAAAAAAGTTACAAAAACTGCAAAATGTTGCGCTGAAAATAATAAATGTACCTTCTCATCGAGAAAGTTTTAATGTTCTTCAAGTGGAAGACGTCTTTAAAATGACGCTGATATTTGAATACCACGACGATCGACGATTCATCACACCAATTAACCATGGGTACCTCCGAGAAGACGTGCACAAGGAATACTCCAAGAACCCCGGTTTTACAACAACTATGGGAGAAGACAGTTGAAATGCAGTGTTCCTGAAGGTCTCAACACAATCCTGCAAGAGCTTAGGCAAATTAGAAATTTTAAGACTCGAAAAAAAACTTAAAAGACTATCTAGCAAATCGCAATTGAAATTAAATTCAGCAATTGAAAATTTATTAAAATGTATTAATTTGTTCGTAAACTATTGTGGAATATTTATTAAACTAAGCTTCTTCTTCTTCTTCTTCGTGTGGCGCTACAGTCCGGGGTGAACCTGGGCCTCGGTCAACAATCCTCTCCAGCTGGTGCGATCCTTAGCCAGCTGCCTCCAGTTTCGCACTCCAAGTTGGTTGAGGTCCTTCTCCACTTGAGTGCGCCATCGGGTTCGTGGTCGTCCTCTATTGCGTTGTCCCACTGGTTCGGAGTCGAAGACTCTTCGGGCTGGAGCAGTGTTGTCCATGCGCTCAACATGGCCTAGCCATCTTAGGCGTTGAATCCGTAGACACCTGACTAGCCTCATATCGCTGTACAGCCTGTACAGTTCGTGGTTGAATCTCCTTCTAAAAGAACCTTCAACGAAAACAGGACCAAAGATTGAACGCAGAACTTTTCCCTCGAAGAGACCAAGTGCGTCTTCATCCGCTCTTGAGATGGTTCAAGCTTCCGCACCATACAGCAGGACAGGGATGATCAAGGTCTTATATAACGTGAGCTCATCGTCTCTGTCCTCCGTTGGGGCGTGGGCGCAAATTAGGCTGATGTTGCCGAATGTTGCCTTGATGCGGATTGTTGTGAGGCGTTCGCTTATGTATCTAAAGCTTAAGACTTCTTGCCTAAGTCTGCCTCGAACAACAAAACCGCCTCCAAAGAAGCGCTGCCTTCGCTCTTTGTAGCAATCGCCGTAGTATATATCGCAGTTTTTCATCCTCTTTTTGCCCGGCCCATCCCATCGCACCTCCTGGATGGCGGTGATGTCAGCCTTATAGGCTTCTAGGCCCTCCGCAAGTTCATCGGCTGCACGTGGTCTGTTAAGTGACCTCACAAGGCTTGTTGCCGTCTCTGAACTAATGAGTGTTTTACACGGTGGGGAAGTTAACCCCACGCGAAACCCCCGAACCTGGAGGACCGGCTCCTGGTTTAAGCCCCCGGGAAGGGGTCGGGGACCTGTGCATTTACAGGGATCGTTGCTGGCATCTCGCCAAGTTGAGAGCAATCATCAACTTTGCCCTGGATGCAAAGGCCCATGCCCCCCTAAACTAAGCTTACTTATTCTTAATTTACCAATGTTAGAAATACAACATTCTGCAGAAAAGCCAGTAAGTCTTCGCGGAAATTTTTTACCAATGTTAATTTGAATTGACTTTGAAATTTGGTTGGATCAAGATCTGTATTTTGCCAGATATAGATATTGCTCTGACGAAAGCTAAAAAGGCCTTTGCTGTGGCAAGGAACTTGTTTTACAGCAGCCAACTTGATACCAGGGTAAAGGTAATCTGCTACATGGCCGTCATCCGGCCAATTATGGCGTACGGTTGTCCTTTGTGGTTCAACGTGAATCCTTTCCAGATGGAAAAGATTTTTCGAGAGACAACATCTGCGGACTTGTCTCCAGTTGTGTCGTACATCCTAGTCTGAGTACAAGAAGTTCTATCCGAACGAGGTGCTGTACAGCAAGGCAAATCTGTACAGGATAGATAAGTTTTGTATTAAGCTGACCAGAAGGCATATTGCACGAGGTATGTGGGGGGAGAGCTTCCTACTCCAACGTTATGTATCACGACAGAATGCCACCTACCGGTCTTATTCCTCCTGAGGCGTTCCTCTATCTCTAAACAATTCGTATAATACAGGATCCACAAGGATGCGCTGTAATTTTCCACGTCGTACTCCGAACAGTGGACAGGCGACTTAAATATGAAAGGGATGTCACTCGCAGTCACAATGTTCTCCTCCGGTTCAGTAGGGCGATCGCCTCTCGAGACAAGGGAGAGTCTGCCAAAGAACGGCAATTTTACTGGTGGTTACGCAAAAATTAACCCCGCCTTCGCTGGCTTTTCTAAATGACGCGGTAGTTGACCTTTGTGGCAAACTTACATAGGCTAAGGCAGTCGTAAAAAAATATAAAATGGTTTTGCTATGGAGGTGTAAGACTGTCGGCTGTAGTCCCCCCTTCGTTTCAAAGATACGCTTCTCATCTCATTTGTGTCTTTCTGGTTCGTTCTTTGACGTTGTGTTTCCAGCTAAGTTTCCTCTCGTAGATTACCGAGGAACTTAGCCTGATTCTGGAAACGGAATCAATCTCCTAGAAGGTGGTAACTTACCCCAGGGTCCCTCGGCAATGAATTCGCGAGGAAGTTTCTCTGGTGCTGTCATCAGTCTCAGAAGCCACCCCATCGCCATCTGAAGGCAACCAAATCATCTCGATACCACCAGTTGCAGCCACACAAATTGGAGCGCTCTAGAGTAACTGCCGTGGCCGTTGCTTTAATGAGGAGGAGAGGGATCTTGTGCTGAACCCTTGAGGGTATTGGACTCAATAGCTGAAATCTTACCCCGTGCCATACAACTCACAGGTTCACAACCTCTCCCAGAGTGCACCGAGGGCTCCCCCGTTTCCTGCACACATTCCGTCGAAATTCCCGTGTCCTAGCGCACTGACCAAATCTCATCCGAAGAATGAAGACCTGCTGACACATGCGCGCACGGATTCGTCCCTGCTGCTGTAACCCAACACCCAGCAATCGGCGTCGAGATAAGAGACCAATCCATGCAAACTCCTCAAATTGCACCCATGTGTGCCCAGGGCACCGTGTACCCTGCCAGAGGGCGTCCCACTCGCCGCCAGCCAGCCACGCCATAAAATCGAGATCACACACCGGCTCGCCAGCGCCAGCCCATGTCCTGGCCAATTAAAATCGAACCCATAACCATATTTCACTCCCGGATGAACCATTTCTCACAAATCTTATATTCCCATATTTTCTTCTTCGTTTGGTTGCTTTTTTTCGTGTGTTGATCAGATTATGTTATGATATCCAATATGCCCGAACATGGTCATGCTGGGACGTACTACCGCGTCGCGCCGGGCACGCCATGCCATGCATTCGATTTGGGAGACACCGATGACACGATGATGACTCGGCTCGCAATGTCCAGGTCCGACGACTACTGACCGATCCTCCGGTTCTGATTGCGGCCATGCTGAGTGTGCGAGCGGAGCAGTCGTTGCTGTCGCTGGCATGTGATACATTTTAGAGTGAATCCTGGATATGGGGTGCGTGCACGACAGCAGCGGTTCGGTTTTATGGCCGTCCGCGATCCGCCTCCTCCGCTCCGGGGTACGGCCGCGACGCTATCGCATCAGCGTACACATTCAAATTTTTCTTAATTAAAAGAGCGTTTGATCCGCTCAACGTCGTCACAAATCATTGTTTTACACTCCCGAGGCAGTTTGGCGTCACCGGGCACTGCAGACCGGGGACAGGGAACTAGTTGTCATCTAATTGGGAGCCATCGCGGCGCAGCCTCGGCCGTGGACTGGGCACAGTAGTGATGGGCGCCACATGATAGGGCCCGTATCTGATGGGAGATGTCGGGCGTCGCATTGTGAACGCTGGGTTTCTGGGACTGGCCCGAGAATTCCTGGAGACAATTAAGACGGGATAATGAGTGGTTACGATCTATTGATTGGGATTAATTTGAATGATGTGCCCTTGCTCCATCGCTGGCGAGGGGAAACGTGGCCGTGGTTGGGCGTCTCTCCGTCGGTGACTAGAATTGCGAAACAGCTGAAAGTGAAAGCGGGAAACCTCGTTAATTTGATGCCTTGCGGTCGGCTTAAGGGCGTGAATTCCTCGAGAATTTTTGTAACACTCACGGTGTTACTTGTTAATGGACTTGGTGCCGGGATCAGAGGAGCTGGTTCGAAGGCGAAACTCATTTGCAGTGGAGTGCTTTCGCTTCCTATTCAACATCTGTGGTGGTTGGTTAATGGCCAATCGTTTTAAATGAACAATGAGCTCCACTTAAACGGCGGGGCTACCTCGAAGTGGTGTGCAAACGGCACAGAAGCAGCTGACCAGAGGGCGGAGTGAAGGCTGTAAACTGGTGGTAAGCAACCATAACAAGGAATGTGTGGAAGAATCCCTCCTGCTTCAACATATGACGGAAGGTGACGGCAACACGAATGAGGCTTTGAAGACTCCAATCCAATCCAATCTGATGATGCTTTCATCAAGGATTCCGTCAGCACCACAAGACTCCGAGTGGTATGTTGTGTAGCAGCAAATTCGTCTGACGAAACTTCACTTAAGCAGCACCTAGTGACGGGTCCTTGGGAACGTCGCCAGATGATAGCCGGCCACAAATAAATTCTCAGAGTCAAGAATCCTAACGTTAGCGTACTCTCGGTGATTCCCAACGACCATAAATCACTAGCACTACCTGTACCTGCATTGCCTCTCCCTTCGGGTAGGGATCGCAGAATATACCCGAGGTAAGGTATGCATGTTGTCAAAGGCGACAAAAATCGTGAGCTGATGGTTTGGGAAATTGCCAATCGCTGATTCTTTGGGCTCAAGAGGCACTTGAGCAACAGAGCCATCTCTCGAAACTCCAAATTGATAAAACCCTGATCATCCCAGTCCTGCTCTATGGCGCAGAGACATGGACGCTATTGAAAGCGGATGAAGAAGCTCTTGGTTCTGCGTACGATCTTTGGTCCTGTTTGCGTTGATGGCGTTTGGAGTAGAAGGTTCAACCACGAACTGTACGGGCTGTACAGCGACATGCACCTAGTTAAGCGTCGTCGGATCCAACGCTTAAGATGGCTAGGTCATGTAGAGCGGATGGACACCACAGCTCCGGCCCGAAGAGTCTTCGACACCGAGCCATTGGGACAGCGCAACAGAGGACGTCCTCGCACTAGATGGCGCACACAAGTGGAAAAGGACCTCAACCAACTTGATGTGCGCAGCTGGAGGCAGCTGGCGAAAATTCGTGCTGGCTGGAGAGGCATGTTGGTTAAGGCCCAGGTCCACCCCGGACTGTAGCGCCAATCGAAGAAGAAGAAGAAGATTGGTTTGCCTTAAAAGACGAACAATTTTATTGGCGTGGTATTCACAAATTGCCAGAAAGGTGGACAAAATGTGTAGAAAACAACGGCCAATACTTTGAATAAAATGTTTTTACTTTCCCATTAATAATTAGTGCTTTGTTTTCAAAAAAAAATATTTCTCATTTCATGCCGCTGTACCTGGCATATTCGATTATAGACTCCTCTTGAAGCCTAATTCATGGCATAATTCTACTTTGACTGGAACTGGTAAGGTTTCAAGTGATTGATCCAGAATTTGATGCCCAAAGTGAGTGGTGACCCGTGGCGTTATGTCTATGTGCGTCGACCCCAACCTTGACGTCATAGGTTCGATCCTGGTCTGTGCGCCAACAAATAGTTTTCACAGCCCCACCTCTTTCGAGTCACGGACAATGCTCAAAGAGTACTTCCTGTCTAGAATAAAGCTTCTCAGATTTGGCCGTTCAGAGTCGTCAAAAAACTGTAGGTCCCTTTCACTCGTCAGGGAACAGTATCACGCGCAGCACTAGTGCTAGGCCTTGGCTCTCTACGGGCTGTAGCACCACCCACAGTATCAAAATCGTCTCAAATGCTTACCTCGCGCTGGTCCCCTTGTTTGGCTTGTTAGCGTGTACTTAGGACTTGATATAGATCTATCGAGTTGTCTCTTGGATCTTGGCGGTCAATCGAAGAACACTAACCCAGACTCTAAAATGCCTGCTTCACAACTTCGAGAGTTGCGTTGCCGGTATTCCGATACTACACTGGAGCACTCAGACTCAGCACTCCGGAGCGCAGTCTTGTTGCAAACTGAAGTAGGTACGTAAGCTGTGGTATTTATGCACTTAAGCCATAAGCAAGCAAGTAGATGTCCAAGCGGATTCTGCGATCATTCCTCCTTGGTCTCAGGTGCCTCCAACATTTGAAAGTGACATTCTATAAAAGTGAATGTGCTGCTAAACGGCTGTAATCTGCCAAGTTCCAAGTTTAGAAATAGGCTTATGGATCCATTTCTTCACCTTGGCAGGGTGGTGAAGCCCATCTAACACCTCTGCTACTCTTTGGGCTCTAGCCATAGTACAACCGGGTGCTCCACAAAGACTTGGATGAATAGCTTTTAGGTCGAAGAGTAATGCCCATAGCCCTAATAGACAAGATTTACTCCTAGACAAACCCACGAGTTTGGTTTTTGAACCACAGCCACCACGATGCCACAACTTGGGATCAACCTAAAGCGTTAGGGATGAGAACTATGCGCGGGTCACGGGCAAAAGCCTGATCTTCAGTGGCACCACACTAAAGCTTCTGGTCATGGTACCAGTAGGATGCCATAACAACTCGGGACTGGCCGCTATTGCCTACAACTTGCCGTTTAGTCATTTTTTCACGAGGTTTAAGCCGTCGTTTTGACAAACACTGGAGTAGGTTATTTCCTAAGCTATTCTTCTTCTTTGATTGGCGCTACAGTCCGGGGTGGACGAGGGCCTCAACCAACATGTCTGCTGCCTCCAGCTGCGCACATCAAGTTGGTTGAGGTCCTTTTCCACTTGTGTGCGCCATCTAGTGCGAGGACGTCCTCTGTTGCGCTGTCCCAATGGCTCGGTGTCGAAGACTCTTCGGGCCGGAGCTGTGGTGTCCATCCGCTCTACATGACCTAGCCATCTTAAGCGTTGGATCCGAAGACGCTTAACTAGGTGCATGCCGCTGTACAGCCCATATAGTTCATGGTTGAACCTTCTCCTCCAAACGCCATCAACGCAAACAGGACAGAAGATCGTACGCAGAACTTTTCTCTCAAAACAACCAAGAGCTTCTTCATCCGCTTTCAATAGCGTAAATGTCTCTGCGCCATAGAGCAGGACTGGGATGATCAGGGTTTTATAAAAGGCCAATTTGGTGTTTCGAGAGGTGGCTCTGTTACTCAATTGCCTCTTGAGCCCAAAGAACCAGCGATTGGCAAGAGTAATTCTGCGCTTGATCTCGGTACTGGTGTTGTTGTCCCTATTTCCTCCGTAGCCTAGGTAGACGAAGTCCTTGACTACCTCAGAGTTTCTGCTGCCCAATATGACGCTCTGTCCGTGACGTCGATGTTGCGCGTCCTTCTGTGATGACAGCATGTACTTTGTTTTGCCCTGGTTTACCGCTAGACCCATTTTAGCCGCTTCCGCTTCAATGCCAGCAAACGCCTCATTGACGGCTCGCTGTGTTCGTCCAATCACGTCAATGTCCTCCGCGTAAGCAAGCATTTGAACGGACTTCTGGAAGATCGTGCCTCTAGTGTTGGCGTGTGAGTTTCGCACGATCTTCTCCAGGACGATGTTGCAGAAATCACATGACAGCGCGACGCCTTGTCTAAAACCTGTTTTGACATTGAAGGTCTCGGTGAGTTCGTTACCGACCTTGATGGAGCAGCGAGAGTTCTCCATCGTCATCCTGCACAGCCTGACGAGTTTGGCAGGAATGTCAAAACTAGACATGGCGCTGTATAGCTCGTCTCTATGCACGCTGGCATATGCGGCCTTGAAATCGACAAATAGGTGGTGGGTGTCGATCTGCATCTCTTGAGTCTTTTCCAGGATCTGCCGGAATGTAAATATTTGGTCTATTGTGGACTTTCCTGGCCTGAAACCGCACTGATAAGGACCTATCAGGTTGCTGACAAAGGGTTTCAGGCGTTCACACAGAACGGCAGAGAGTATCTTATAAGCGATGTTAAGGAGGCTGATCCCTCTATAGTTGGTGCAGTCAAAGGGGTCTCCTTTCTTGTGGACCGGGCAAACGACGCTGAGATTCCACTCATCGGGCATGCTCTCCTCAGACCATATCTTACAGATGAGCTGGTGCATGCGCCCAACCAGGTCATCTCCAGCTGCCTCAAACAATTCCGCGGACAATCCGTCCGCTCCAGCAGCTTTGTTCGACTTCAGTGTAGATATCGCTATCTTAACTTCGTCTAAATCGGGGGGACGGAATTCGTGTTCATCATCGTCCAATTGAGTGCCTGACAGCGGAATTTGTGTCCTCATCGCCGCTTAACAGTCTACAGAAATGATTTTTCCAAATTCTCAGCATCGACTGCGATTCTACTACTAGTTGTCCATTTTCAATCAGACACCCAATTTTCGACTTCTTCGTAGGAATCGAAGTGCTGCTCAGCTAATGCGAGTCCCATCGATGAAAACAAATGGTAGTCGGAAGGAGCCAAGTCTGGTGGGGTAGCTGCTCCCAGCCAAGTGTTTTGATTGTATCCCGAACCGGTTTTGCTTTGTGGGCAGGTGCATTGCCATGGCGCAAAATAACTTTGCCGTGTCTTCTGACCAATTCTGGTCGTTTCTCGATCAATGCATGGTTCAAATTGATCATTTGTCGTCGGTAGTGTTCAGTATTTACGGTGGCATTGTGTGTATGTGCGTCGGCCCCAACCTCTACGTCCTAGGCTCGATTCCAGCTCTGAGCGACGAAAATAATTTTCACGGCCCCACCTCTTTCGAGTCACTGACAATGTTCAGAGAGTATCTCCTTTCTAAAAAAAGCTTCTCAAACTTGGCCGTTCGGATTCGGCGTAAAACTGTAGGTCCCTTTCACTCGTGAGAAAACAATAACACCCACAACACGAGTGTTTGCTGAGAAGCTAGGCCCTGGCCCTCTATGGGCTGTAGCGCCACCCATATTATTATTATTATTTTCAGAATTTCATCAAGTTTTGTTCAATTTCCGGAAATCAAGCCACAACGAGAGAGAATTTCTTTGCTGCTCCTTTTGAAAATGGAACCCGTCATCCCAGTTGTGCTACACAGCGCGAAGGCATGGACTATCTCAAGAATGGATGAAGAACTTCTTGGTCCCTTCGAAAAAAAAAGTTCTGCGTGGGATCTTTGGTCTTGTTTGGGTTGTCAGGTTCTGGAGACCACGAACTGTACGCTCGCAGTACAACGAAATGAGTGTAGCCAGGCGTCTGCCTTTTTGGCTTCTTGACAACGACTCCATTCTTCTTCGATGGTTTGTGCAGGAGGCGTCGAACTTAAGAGAGAGTTTCTGGGAGACACGGTCGGCAAAAATCCTGGCAGTCCGCTGCGATTGTGGATTTTCGACGTCCAATCGAGGTGTTCTTTCTCGACTCCGTTGTTCTCTTGATATCCTGATTCTTACCTTGGCTGCAACAAGAAAATGGTTTGAGTCAACATTGGCTCCTGGGAACGTTCGGACATCAAGAATACTGGAGGAGTGTCTGACTGAGTGATCAATCTGGTTGACGGTTGATTGATTGGGGGACCCGGATGTCCCTTTATGGATGTTGAGGTGTGCGAAACCGTGTGTTAAAAACAGAGAGGTTACGTCCAATGACAAAGTCCACCAGCCTTAGTCCGTTACTTGACGTGGTGTCGTGTAGGTTGTGTTTCCCTAGGACTTTAGCAAAGATTTCTTCTTTAAACAGCTTAGCGTTGAAATCTCCTAGAACGATCTTGGTGTCGAAGCTGGGGCATTAATCGTATGTTCTTTCTAGGAGATCATAGAATTCATCCTTGCTGCTGTCATCTTTGTCCTCTGTCGGAGCGCGGTCGCAAATCAGGCTGATGTTGTCTAATTCTGTCTTGTTGCGGATCGTTGTGAGGCGTTCGCTTTTACAGACAAAGCTTAAGACTTTTTGCCTAAGTCTGCCTCGAACAACGGATCCACATCCAAATAGCGCCTCACTCTGCTGCAATCACCGTAGTAGATGTCGCAGTTTTTCATCCTCTTCTTGTCCGTCCCATTCCATCGCACTTCCTGGATGGCGGTGATATCTGCTTTATATTTACTACCGAACGTGCAAGATCCACACATTTTAACTGGCTTCTTAGCCTTTTTCACAACTCAATTATCAAGGAAAATATGTAGAGAGCAACAAAGAAATGTTATAACTGACGACTGTGTTAAAAGATGTAAACGCGGAGGAGAGGAGCTGTTTATTTCGTTTATGAGAGCAGCCTATAGGTAGTACGTGGAGTTTCTTAAAAATTGAATAGATAAATCTGATCTACCACGGTTTTTACAAATCGACCACTCGTTTTGTTCAAGATCTACCACGCCTTGAACATGTCAAGTCCCAACATTGGTAGGACGTAACAGGAGGAGCGTTACCTGAACAACAGTCTATTCGGTAAAAGGTGGAACCCAACCCTCAAGACAATCCTGTGGATTCTGCGGATGGAAGGCCGATCTTGACATATGGCAGTGTTGTGCGAAAAGTCACCCTGAATCCATCAGAGAGACTAGCACGCCTAAGCATTACGAGAGCAATTTTTGACCACCCGACCACAGGCCTTGATACGCTGCTTCTACTACTCAATCTACAACTATAGGCAACCTACTGCTGCCAATCTAAGTGCTGGCTTCAAACTTCACGCGACTACACACTCCCTTATCTCGACTATGATGTGCCTTCAAATGTCACTTCCCGTCAAGTGTAGAAGAGTGAAGCCATCAACAATTTGACCATTCAGGTGAATACGGAATTACTGATGCTAACACGCACAGGCGCGGGCATTTTCTTCAAGTTGTTGTAAATGCTGCGCCATCAGAATTCCTGAATGCGACAGTGGACCTGGCAGTCAAGAAACCTGCCAGAATGAAGGACTTAAGGTTCTTAGCACGCATCACTCGATTACTCTATGCTGGTGGGTCCCAGGACACAGGGATACATCAGGCACATGTCAGGCAATGAGGCAGCAGTTGATCTTGCCAGGAAAGGGTCCGAAGTCGAAAGGGACCCGTCCTCAGCTTCCACCCTCCATTGGCAGATTTTAAAAAGAAAAAGTGCAGTAGTCAAGGGCCTACATGACTTCTGTTCGGGGCCTGTTAAGGGACCTCACACGTGCAGAACCGAAAAGCATGGTCATTTGTTCGTTTGCTGGGGTCGTCGACAGTAAATCCGTCAGTATCCGGGGTAATGTGCTGTCTGTGAACATTTTGTTTTTTACGTGGTGAGGGGGTTAACCCCACGCACAACCCCCAACCATTTATTTTACCCTTGAAGGAAGGATCCGGATGACTCCGGTATCGGTAACCTTGCTGAGGTTGTGAGTGCCGCTGTTGACTCTAGGGTTCCTTCGCCGCCAACTCTACTCCAAAATCCCGACATGACCTTGAAGGCCCCTTTCAGATCTGAGCTCCCAATATGTCAGAGTAGCTCTAAAATGGGGTGTACCAGGTAGCTCTGGATGTCCCCGTTGGCTAACCTGATGATAAGCTCCTCCGCCGCCATCCGTAAAGAGAGATGAGTCCTAACTGATCCACCCTTCCCCTCTCTCTCGTTAGCAGCCACCAATGACGTCCCACGGGGGTTGGGTACCCCATCGAAGCTGCTCGGCTCCTGAGAGTAGGCGTTCATTGACAGAGGCTAAGTACAGACACCTGTGCCCGCATAAGTCGCTTGCCAACGCTTCGAAATCGTGAATCTAGACAGGCGTCATGAGTTCAATGTACACGCCATGTTCAGCGCTTCAGTCAGAATAGTCTTCGACTCCAACTCTGTGCGACTGTAGCTTTGACTCAGTAAATAGGAGGAAGGCTATCATTCAAGATGACGCAAGCGTTTAAGTGGATGGCTGTGGCGTTGACTATTATGCAGTGGTACGTGTGTTGTCCATGGCACGGCTCCCTGTGCCACACATCTTTGGAGTCACTGACAATACTCGAAGCAGTTTTCCTGCCTCCTTCTCCTTTCTGCCACCACTTCTCTGTTCGAAGGCACAAAACTGCAGGTCCCTTCCAGCCGATAATAGATGTCCATTCAACTAGGCGCACATGCAGTCAATTTCGAGCCATTCCATCGGAATGCACATACAGCCTGGGCTTGAGTTTGTCGCGAGTCTAGGTTCTTTTACCATGGCGGTCCTTCACAATTCTCCTTTAACCATGCTTAGGCGCTGCAATAAGGCGAAACTTGAAAGGCCGAGAGGATCTTCACGGTCTCAAGCACTCCCGAGCTCGACGTTCTTTTGGAACCTCCCAAAAAGCTTGACGCTACATCACCTTCGAGATGCCCTCTTTGGACCCTCATTCAAGGCATTATATGTGCTGTATGACTGAGGGGTCGTTTGAAGACAGTGCTGTCATGTACATAGAAGAGGAACAAAATTCCGTCAGCGCTGCGTCTGACTCGGCTTCTCTACACCTTCCTTTGTCACAGAGCCACGTCTCACAAGAGCCGCCCCATCGTCACGATCCCATTCCCGAGGTTCATTGCAAAGCCTCGTTCAAGATCAGCCCAACCGATGACACATCGACAGGCATGCCTCCGGCCGTAGTATGCCCTCGAGCCAAACCGATCGCTGAAGCAGGTGTTTCCAGCCGCAGAACTAGGCAAAGCGAATCTCTGTCCTCCCTGCCCAGAGATCGACATGCGGAGATAAGATTTCAATTTAAGAGAGAGAGCCCATCACAGACGCAACGGCCGTCCGACTTGACACGTATTCGTATTCAAATCGATTGAGGTCCCGCCAGAAGGTCACTTGAAGTTGAGACGATAATTACATGCCTTCGCTCGACGAGTGGCGACTGGTGACTGGTTGCGAGGGAGAACCTCTCGCGATGAGGTTGACAGTGACCTGTGCCTTTCCGGTGGCCAGGTGCAGCGAACAGCGTGTCATTCGTGACGCAACGCGCGGCGGCTTTAACCGGAGGCGCGCATCCCATTCGGTGGCCCCACTGTGTGCGGAGTGTAGGCGCTCCCCATGGGATCGTTGCCACCAACGGCACCCCCAGCCGAAGGAACCGCATTTATTACACCAAATTAAACATTTCGAAAGCAGCCAGACACCGCGAGTGCCTAGGATCCGGGATCGAGGGAGCGAGCGCCTGAGAGCCGGCAATTAGTAAATGTCTAGCCACCGTATGGAGTCAGTTGCCCGCTAGGACTTGTAACCGTTTCGCAACAATGCCGCCGCCGACGCCGAAGCCGCAGCCGCAGCCGCCGCATCGCATCGACAGTGGGAACTGAAATGCGCGCACAATAGACAGAACTGCTGCTGATTGCAATTTCTAGGATCATTAATCCCGACACACCGGAGGACCGCTCGTGGACAGCGCGGATAATTTATTCTGTCAACATGGCAGACAAATCAATTCGGTCTGCGGCCGGGCACTGGATTGGATTGAATTACACGCTCCTTGCGGACGGGACAAATTGCTTAATTAAAACATCAGCTTTGTCGATTTTGCATGCTCGGGGGGCTCGATGTGTGTGTGGGACGCGTGGTGTCTTGAGATATGAGCCGTGGTCTGGGATTTCACATGTGTGTGGGGGGGCATAGATGTGAGCCAACGGCAAGGACGACTGTCCGGCTGGGAACCTTGTGCCGAAGCCAGGGAGCTGCATGTGCCGGCTGAGGATTGCTTCGCACTTCTGAGGTGGGTTTCTTCGCCGCCGCCGGGGCAGGCTCCTTCGGACTCAGTGAAGATCGGCGATGCATCTGCGTCCCGGTGTTCTGTGATTCCCCGCCCCACCGGCACCCAAGCACACTTGAGAAGTGAACGCAAAGACGAACGCGGAAAATATTGAAACCCATTCACACCTAGAAAGTGGTAATCGCCAATCCATATCTAGCAGATTCATTACACATCTCGCCACCCGTGTGCCCTTGGTGCAGCATTTCAAGGAACACCACCAGTCGTCCGACGGAGTGCCATTCACGGGACATGTGCGCGTGTGGTTGTTGGCGAGGCGTGCGAACGTTTCTCATTTAACACATTCGTTCCCACTGAGTCACAGCGGTTGCGGCCTGGGAAGTGGCAAGTGCCTCGCACCGGCTTGCAGGCACACACACTCCGCACACATGTTCGGCTGTGGCGAGCGACAGGCGTGTTTTTCGTGAGAGGGCGATACAAATTTTAATTGGAGTGCGAAACTCCACGCCTGGCTGTGGCTGACTTTCGGCGTGCAGTGCGGTGCAGTGGAGTACCCTTCGCCTTCGGCCGTCCATTTGCTCAGGTGTTAATTGGTTCGCGTGTAATGACTCTAAATTATTGCCCGAGCCTAAGGTTGCACCTAGGATAGGGCCGTCTTTTGCATATGAGTTCATTATCGATCGAACGCCACGTGGGGGCAGCTGCGGGGTGAGCTCTGCCTTTGCGCAGATGATTTGCGAGTGGATTTTGATTGCGAGCGGTCCTGTCGTGTGTCTGTGGGAACTGTCGTGCGGTTTATGGGTCAGGAAGTTGTGAGGGAATAAATTCTGAAAGTGCACAGCATGTGGGCTGGCGTTCGGTCCTAATTGGTGGACACTCTGTGGACTGTGGAGTTGTTTGCCGATCTAGGCTCTGTGTCGCATGACTTTACAAGAAATGAGTTCGAAAATCATCCCAGAATCTCATGAGGGATCTGAGAGTCGAATCTTAGTCGGGCTAAATTTTCATATAAGGGGAAGAACTGGTGGCTGTTTTGATCAGGCTCTTGATCTACTTGGAGCTCCGAATCGAGGTGTGAGAGGTGTGCCATAGATTGGAAAGAAAACATTTCAATTGTACGTACAAGCACGCAATTGGACGATGATGGGCAAGGATGCCGTCTCCGCCAGTCGAAGTTGAACAAAGCTGCTGGAGCGGAGGGTCTGTCTGCGGAATTGTTGAAAGCAACTGGAGAAGATCTGGTTGGCCGCATGCAGCAGCTCATCTGTAGGATATGGTCGGAGGAGACGTTGGTGCAGTTATAAAGCAGTCACGTCTTCATCGTAAGTTCTTTGTGTTTCGGATCGATATCTTGACAGAACTTAAATTGAGATTTTCTGCCCTTAACATCGCCAGGCACTAGCAAGCAAAAGGGTTCGCAAAATGCTCAAGTACGTCTCTGCGTCCATGGAATATTCTTTGCCATGGCTGGATATGCACCTCCAAACCATCACAGATAACTTACCAAATTTATCGGTTGGAATGATGTTCTTGTTCAGCAACGATTTTAAAAGTTTGCACCACACTATATTGGGCCCCTCGTTGTAATACAACATTGTTTTTGATTTATCACAAAATATGACATCATCCCAGTACTCGGTTGCATGCTGTACTCTGTAGCGAATTATAAGCGTTTTTGTACATTTTGAGACGAAACTAATGGTTTTTCCGTGCAACTCTTGATGGGTACCCGTTCTTTATCAGCACTTGCCTTACTGTTTCGTACATCGCACTCTTGGTTTATTTCTCTGGGCAAAGTTCGAATGGATATTTGAGGGTTTTCATGCACTTTTCTTTGTAAGCAGCGCTCATTTCTGTCCGATAACTTTTTTGGCCTGACTTTTGGTGCAATATTTTCTGACCGATTTTCACGTTCTGCTCCGTCAATTATATTGTAAATGGTTTTTAAGTAAGCTAAACATTTCGCTTTCGACTTTCTACATCTCATACAGAACAGAAAATGAAAAAGAAACGCTACAACGGTACGTTTTGAACTATGTATGCACTGCGAAAAGGATGCGGAATAGAATGTGCAAAGACTTTCTTGACAAACTGTATACAGCGCCATGTATAGTTCCGACCTTCATGCCAAGCTCGTCAGGTTGTGCAGAATGACGATGGAGAACTTTCGATGCTCCATCAAGGTCGGTAACAAACTCACCGAGAGCTTCAGTGTCAAAAGAGGTAAAAGAGGTCTTAGATACAGCGACGCGCGAAAAAGGGGGTATCTTCAGCATCATACTTGAAACGATCGTGCAAAAGTCACTCGCCAACACAAGAGGCACGATCTTCTAATAATCCGTGCAAGTGGAAGCATACACGGACGACATGGATGTGATTGGTCGAACACAGCGAGACGTCAATGGGGCGTTTGCTAGCTTAAAATGGGTCTGGCGGTGATTGAGGGCAAAACTAAGTAAAGGGTCATTTTTTAAAAGCTGTAGGAAAGTTTTTCAGAAAAAGCACTTAAAATTCGGAGAAATGCATGAAATCTTTATTTGAATCGATAGTGCGGTCCATGTATGGTAATTTAATGTTTGAAGATTATTTAATGCAAATGTTGACCTTGACTGCGCCTCAAATGGTCCATCCGCTTAGTCCAACTTTGGCACACTCTTTCCAACATTTCGGCCGGTATCTCACGAATAAATGCTTCAATGGTGTCTTCCAATGCGTCAATTGGAGCGGGCTTGTCTGTGTAGACATGAGCTTTAACATAGCTCCACAAAAAATAGTCTAAAGGCAATCGCACGATCTGGGCGGCCAATTGACCGGTCCCGAAGGTGAAATAAAATGTTCACCGAGCTCGCCTCTCAATAAGTCCACATTGTTGCGCGTGCTGTGTGGCATGTGGCACCGTCTTGTTGAAACCACATGTCATGGAAGTCAAGCTCTTGCATTTTGGGCAAAGAAAAGTTGGATATCATCTCACGGTAGGGCTCACCATTCAGAGTTACGTTACAATTCGTATCATCTTTGACGAATTACGGTTCAATGATGCCACAAGCCCATAAACCGCACCAAACTGTGACTTTTCTGGATACATTGGTACGTCTTGCAATGCTTCTGGCTGATAATCACTCCAAAATCGACAATTCTGCTTATTTACGTACCCATTGAGCCAAAAATGAGCTTCGTCACTGAACACAATTTTTTGGTAAAAAAGTGGATCTTCGGCCAACTTTCCAAGAGTCCCTTTACCAAACATCTTACGTTGCGGTAGGTCGTTCGGCTTCAATTCTTGCCCAGCTGTATTTTGAGAGGCATCACAACTAAACCCTTCCGCAAAATTGTCCACGTTGTTGAGTAACAGACCCCCAATTGCTGCGAACGGCGTCGAATCGATAATTGATGGTCATCATTAACATTAGCCGATACAGCTGCGATATTTTCTTCAGTTCGCACTCTACGTAAGCGTGTTGGTAGTTTCATGTCCAACAATGAAAAATTGGTGCGAAATTTAGTCACAACAGCCCGAGCCCGGGAACTTTCTTAACAGAGCACGCATTTTGATAATGTAATTCAATATTTTGCAAGCGCTGTTCGTTTGTAAGACCATTCATGGTAAAGTTATAAACCAAACTAAAAATGTGTGCTTATCTCAAAAGCGAGCCTAGTCAGGCGTGTTTCAATCCATCGCCTTCGGTGGCTAGATCATGTAGAGTGGATGAACAACTCAGCTCCAGCCCGAAGAATCTTCGAATCCTAACCTGTGGACTTGCGCTTAATCCGGCATGCCCAATGGAGAAGGCCTAGTTTAAAACTGGCGGCAGCTAGCCAGATCTCTAGCTACTTGCAGAGGCTCGTTGGCTCAGGCCCAGACCACCCCGGACTGCAGCGCAAAAAAAGAAGAAGTGTAAGAAGTTCTGTCAAGACTTTAATATTCAGTGTGATTGCCGCACAGTGATCGAGTTAAGGACTGAGATTGTTGCTTATACTATTGGCCTTCAATCTTGGGCATAATGTGAGGCACAGCCATATTTCTTTTGCTTGCCTTGGAAATAAGCTTCGGAAAATGTTCTTTGGCATCTTCTGAATGTTGTTCTATGTTAGGCGGAGGAGACTGAACGACGAACTCTACGGGCTGCACAGCGAAATCGATATGCGCAAACTAATTCGAGTCTTATGTCTCAGATGGCTAGGTCACGGAGAGCAAACGAACACCAATGCTCCGGGCTTCAACACCAACCCCGAGGGACAACGCGGTAAGAAAAGACTACGACTTCGATGGGGCACGCAACTAGAGGGGGACCTGAATAAGTTAAACCTGTGTGGCTGGTAGCGACTAGCACAAGGCCGGCCTAGATTGAGAGACATGTTGGCTGAGGCCTAGGTCCACCACGGACTGTGTTACCACCCAAAGAAGGAGAAGATGTCAGTATCGTGCATTAGCGTTTTTTGACTAATTACGGTTGGTCTGCGACAGGCAATTCTCTAGTTACAAGTCTAACAACGGCTGCAGTTTGACTGCACATAAGTGGAGGATTTCGGGTACGTACCATTAAGCAGACAGCCGGACGAACGCTGGCTTGTTTGAGGCACATCTTTGAAGTTGCACACAATTACTCAGCCGACTGTGCAGACCCAGAAATCAGTGCACATAAGTAGGACTGTTCAAATATTCCAATGCGGGGACTGTTGCGTGCAATCCGCGGTTTCAATCTTCTCCTTTAGATCAACCGAAGCAGAGAGGCTAAGCAATCTAGTGGTCATTTGTAACAGCTTCCAAGGTACATTCCTCAAACTCATTCTGACTACTTAGGGTGAATTATAGTAAGATGAGAGAGAACGTCATACTTCTTCTTCTTTGATTGGCGCTACAGTCCGGGGTGGACCTGGGCCTCAACCAACATGCCTCTAAAGCTAGCACGACCTTTCGCCAGCTGCCTCCAGTTGCGCACACCAAGTTGGTTGAGGTCCTTTTCCACTTGTGTGCGCCATCTAGTGCGAGTACGTCCTCTGTTGCGCTGTCCCAATGGCTCGGTGTCGAAGACTCTGTATGAGAGAACATCATACAGTCACCCAATTGAATAAAGTTCATACAAACGCTCGCAGCGCAAAATAAAATGTTGAACTTTCCCAGTTACTGAACCCAATTAAACCATTACTTGCCACCCATACTGTATCGCAGGGAATCCACATCACCCTCTCCCTTGTGTCGCCACTCTCCCCCATCGCAGTCGATATCCCTCTCTATGCCCAGGCCTTTGTGTGCCTGAATTAGAATACATTCCGGACCGCATCGCTGCCACACCGCGCCACCCTCAATCCGAGATGATGATGGTGCCCAAGTGATAAGCCCGCAGAGTCCTCTCCACGCCCGATCACCACTTGTTGGTGCAAGATAAACCTAATCTTTCAATTAGACGCAATTTGTCATGTGCTCGCTGGTGCGTCCTCCCGCCGCTTCCGCCGCTCCCGTCACCACCGGGTCCGGCGATCCTTCGCCAGAGCCCATTTATAGGCGTTGAATTACAGGCACCGGCTAATCGAATCGATTTGTCATGTATGCCTCGACAATCGAGGCAATCAACACGTATTGTTGCGGTGGAGAGGGCTACTCCTACGGTCCGGTCCGTCACCGGGGAAACGACCGCGCTGCCTAGGAGAGCTCGCGACGGTACTGCCAGTTAGCCTGTCCATTGTGTGACACAATGAGGAGCAGGTGTGTGGACCGTGGACCTGGCTGCGTGCCACATTTTGTTGATTAGCGCTCCATTATTGGGGCCTAGTTGGGAAATTAGCCGGCGATCATGTTTCGGCCGTAAGTGGCTAATTTATACTGGGTTAGTACCGATCGCTGGAATTCGAAGCGGAATCAGATTTTCGGCCTGACTGGGGGGGAGGGGGCACCGTGTAGTGTGAAGGAGGTCGACTGGGAATTAATGCGGCAACAGTGGAAGGCAATCAGTCACCGGTGTCAGGCTTCGGGGGTGTTGAGTTACGGTGGACGGTGGACGGTGGACGGTGTCCGGGTCTTGGGCGGTGACGTCCCATCAATTATGTTGACGCGCTCAGCCGGACAATGGAGGAGTTTGATTGGAATTACCTTCTCGGGTGTTGTCGAATACGCAACAAGAAATAGGAGTGCCGCATGCCACGGGCATCTTGCCACTTGTGTAACTAAGCATCGAATGCAAGCCATCAACTGATTTGTCGAAAGAAATGACACATCATTTGCGTAATCGATTGGGGAACATTTTGAGGGACTGGCGGGGTGGTGACCGGAACTTGAGTGTACTTCCTCTGTGGAGGTTGAAAGGAAGACAAAAAAATGGAAGGCAAAGCCTAGCTCTGTCAACTACAGCATTCACAATCAAATGAATGTACTGCCTACAACGTCAACTATTACGAGAAGACCGCGAAAGCGTCTTGAATCGATCTATAAGGTATAAAGAGAACAAAATTAGAAAAAATATGTTCGAAAGACGAGGTGCACAATGCGGTAACATCAGAAAATGATCCGTACAAGACCCTCAAATTTTAGAAAAGTGTCGATACATTTTCTTCGAACAATTATTCCTTGACCAATTTCAAACTAAATACGTACAATACTAAATACAATGTGTGCACCAAATTCCATTAAGATCCGTCTCATGGTTCGGTTGTGCCAGACTTTAATCCGCTCTCCCATACAAACCAGGCCACTGTGCGGCCTTAAGTCGTTAAGTCAAACTGCAGCCGTTGTTAGACTTGAAACTACAACACTGCCTATCGCACACCAACCCTAATGTGTCAAGAAACTCTAATGATCGATACTGACATCTTCTTATCCTTTGGCTGGCGCCACAGTCCGGGATGGACCCAGGCCTCACCCTCAAGACTGTAGTCAGACACCTGGAGATCTGGCTAGATCAGTATCTACATTTTAACAAACATGTAGATGCTTCTCTGGCCAGGGCCCGAGGCGCTTTCGCTCTTGCAAAGAGACTGTTTTACATCAGCCAACTCGATGCAAGGGTAAAGGTAATCTGCTACATGTCCCTAATACGGCCAATGACCACCTATGGCTGTCCCGTGTGGTTCTACGGGAGTGCAAGCTTGATGGGTGTTTGAGAGGGCTTCTCTAAGGGCTTGCCTTCGCCTTTACAGAACACCAGAGTCCCAGTACAGAAAATTCTACTCCAATGACGTGTTATACAACAGGGCGAACCTGATACGAGTGGACAATTTCCTGGTGAAGTTGATTCGAGGCCATACGGCGAGAGCGATGAACTCGGTTAATAACTCGATCTCTGGGGCTGGGGTTGGGGTAGCCCTCAATACCACGAGAGACTTCTCAGATGTATTCCTCCATTTCGACAAGCACAGTCTGATGCAAGACATAAATGCGGCACCGCTCCTCTATCACATCACCAGGTCGACTGTGGATGGGCGTCTCAACCACGTCGTACAACGAGCTGAGGAAGTCCTCCTACGCTTCAGTATGATGTGTAAGCAAATGCATTTAGTATGCTTACATGTTTGGGTATGTTTAAATTAAGTTATTTTCAGGCAGTAAAGGTACTTCGGTTTGTCAAAAAAACTGAACTCCTGACTCGAACGACCAAAGTAATGCTCCACAAAACCCTTATTCTGCCAGACCTGCTTTATGGAGCCGAAAGCTGGACGTTAAGCAAGACTGCAGAGCTGATTCTTGGTGCCTTGGAGAGAAAAATTCTACGTCGGATATATAGTCCCGTCTGCCAGGAAGGCCAATGTAGGAGAAGACACAACCACAACGAACTCTACGATCTGTACAAGGAAGTGGATGTAGTTCGGAAGTCAAAAATCCGTCGAGCGAATGGACAACAACGCTCCAGCAAAGAGGGTCTTTGAATCCGAGCGGAAGACTGAACCTCCGCTACAGAGACCGAGCCATCGCGGATGTAAGATAGCTTGGCCTTGATGACTGGAAGCAGCGTGCCCAGGACCGTCACCGATGGAAGGCAGCAATTGCTCAGGCTTGGACCCTTCATGGTTCGTCTGCCTGATAAGTAAGTGAGAATATAAGTTAGACGACAAGTTTTATATAAAAAACCTTCTGTTAATAAGTTTTTTCCAATTTTTCTTATTTTACAATCTTTCAATTCAATCCATTTTAATTGAAAATTACCTCTGTTAAGCTAAGTCGAAAGACATGGAATAAGATAAGGTTTAGCTTGGAGTGCCCGCCGAGGGCCAGTAAGTTAGGAGTAGAAACACTGCTTGTCCAACTAGTTTTAAGCATTTTTGTCTAGCATGTCATGAAGTCCAAATAAAAATGAATTGAAAATGAAATGAAAAATGACCCAGCCCTCAGCCAACATGCCCTTCAATCTAGCCCGGTCTTGTGCCAGTTGCTTCCAGCCACGCCCGTTCAGCTGATTGAGGTCCTATTTCAGCTGCGTTCGCCATCTAAGTCGTGATCTTTTTTTACCGCGTTGTCCATCGGCCTTGGAGTCGAAGACCGGAGCATTGTCCATTCGCTCCATGTGACGTAGCCATCTGATACGAAAGACTCGAACTAGTTTACCCACATTGATGTCGCTGTACAGTCCGTACAGTTCGTCGTTAAGTCTCCTCCGCCTAACACCGGACAACATTCAGAGGATGCCAGAGAACATTTTTCGAAGCTTATTTCCAAGGCAGGCACAAGAAATACTGCTGTGCCTCACATTATGCCCAAGATTGAAGGCCAATAGTATAAGCAACAATCTCAGTCCCTAAATCGATCACTGTGCGGCAATCACACTGAATATTAAAGTCTTGACAGAACTTCTTCGACTTCTTCTTTTTTGGCGCTACAGTCCTGGGTAGTCTTGGGCCTCAGCCAACGAGCCTCTCCAAGTAGCTAGAGATCTGGCTAGCTGTCTCTAGTTTCAAACATCAAGTTGATTGATGCCCTTCTTCAATGGGCGCGCCACGTTAAGCGCAGATCTTCAGTTGCGTTGCTTCACAGTTTCGGATTCGAAGATTCTTCGGGCTGGAGCTGAGTTGTTCATCCACTCTCCAAGATCTAGCCACCGAAGGCGTTGCATTGGTAGACGCCTGACTAGGCTCATGTCGCTGTACAGCCCGTACAGTTCGTGGTTGAATCTTCTCCTGCAGTTCCCGTCAGCACAAGCAGGACCAAAGATCGCATGCAGAATTTTTCTCTCGACGAGACCAAGAACTTCTTCATCCGCTGTTGAGACAGTCCATGCCTCGGCGCCTTATAGCAGGACTTAGATGATCAGTGTCTGAACATAGATTCAACTGGGTCCTAAGTGAGAGGGTGCTTTTACTGAATTGCCTCTTGAGCCGAAAAAGGCAGCGATTGGCAAGTGACATCGATCTCGGTAATGGTGGTATTTGCGCTGTTTACTGCAGACCCGAGGTAGACGAAGTCCTTGACAACCTCAAAGTTTCAGCTGCCCATGGTGACGCTCTGTCCGAGGCGACGTTGTTGTGCGTCCTTTCGTGGTTGAAACATGTGCTTTGTTTTGCTCTGTTTTACCGCTGGACCCATTTCAGCGGCATTCGCTTCAATGCTAGCAAACATCTCATTGACGGCTCGCTGTGTGCGTCTAATCACGTTTATGTCGTCCGCGTAAAAAGGCAATTGAACGGACTTTTGGAAGATCGGTCCTCTTGGGTTGACGAGTGAGTTCTGCACGACCTTCTCAAGTATGATGTTGAAGCAGTCACATGACATCGCGTCGCTTTGTCTAAAACCTTGTTTGACATTGAGGGTTTCAATAAGTTCGTTACCGACTTTGACGGAGCACCGAGAGTTCTCCTCGTCATCCTGCACAACCTGACGAGTGTGGCAGGAATGTCGAAACTAGGCATGGCGCTGTATAGCTCGCCTGTATGCACGGTGTCATAACCGACGAACAGATGGTGGGTGTCAATTTGCACTTCTTGGGTTTTTTCCAAGATCTGCCGTAGTGTGAAGATCTGGTCTTTTGGGGTGTTCCTTTTCCTGAAGCCACAATGATACGGACCTGTCGAATTGAACGGCTTCAGGCGGGTACACAAAACTGCGGAAAGATCCTATACGCGGAGACTGAATCCTTGAAGTCAGAAGGGTCTCCCTACTTGTGGATCTGGCAAACGAATTGGTTCAGAGATAACCTCGTGCCTTCACAGAACACTGCCTTTTAAAGAAGAGCATGCAATGTGACTTCAGGCGAACACAGTAACTCAAAGACTTCTAGGAATTTCTGAGATGTGAGCGGAATCTGTATCAGTCGAAATTATGCTTAACTTCTGCAAACTGCAAGTGAACCCGGGATTTTTACGACCGATGTGCAGGACCAACGCACTGATACAAATTTCCGATGTTATTTTAGTGAAAACAGAAGAAAAATCAGAAGAATCCATTTGAGACACCAAGCCTGGCTGTGAGCATGCTTTCGGGTGGTCACATAATTCGGTTCAGAGTGACGTCACAATAATATGAGTGGTGCTACAGTCAGTAGAGGGCCAGAACCTAGCTTCTCAGCAACAACTCGTGTTGTACGTGCTACTGTTCTCTTACGAGTGAAAGGGACCTACTTTTATATGCTGATCCCAAACGGTTAAGGTTGAGAAGCTTTTCCTAGACAGAAGTACTCTCTGAACATTGTCAATGATTCGAAAGAGGTGGGGCCAGACCATGGATCGAGTCTACGACATCGAGGTTGGGATCGACGCACATACCCACAACGCCACTGCACTGGCAAAAGCCGATGATCACTACATTTAAGTTGGAGGAGGCACAGACCCATCCTGCCAAGCAGAAGAAATGGGAGCCACACACAATCTACGAAGATCTTCTTGTAAAATCCCACCAAACTAGGCCAATTAGAGCTCCGACATACCCTCCGACCACCACCAATGCTCGCATGAATCACCCACGAAACGACCGCGAGCGAGCAGTCGCACACACACACTTCACACGTTACGTGTGAAATTCCACAATTCCTCACAATCCTTATCACAACTGCACCGATCTCCTCGCATCGTTATTAATGAAATGTCAAACTTTGTTACATGTTGTGTCAAATATCACACGATTAACGCAGCCCACCAAGGAACACTCACTCGTACACGTCTGCGCCTCCCGAGGTGTCCAAATTCACCATCGCACGCCGCATAGTCGCGTTGTTCACATTTCGTGTGTCGCCGTTTGGCCAGCACTTCATTTATCAACGTGACCAAATGCGAACGGCTTCGCGCTGAGCGCGCACACCAACCGCGCAAACCCATAAACCACTTAGGACCGCAGCTCGGGTACACCTCGTGGCGCGTCGTCTTCTTCGTGGATCTGGAAATTGAATATTTCCACATATAGATTCTAAATGTCATGTCATTGGAGTCACCGATACCTTATCGCGGTTTCTAAATGAGCCAACAAGCAGGCAATTACCCAAAAGGATCCCATCCGCTGCAGCAGAGCCGCTGCGCGCTTAGACAGCGCGCCGATGGGCCTTCCCCCTCGGGCGGGCCGCTGACAAATGACCCTTTTAAGTGTAACACTCAAGGTACATCGCTAGTCCGTGTTATCAGGCCTGCATATGACTGGCGGTGTTCCGGCTGGATGGGCGAGGTGTTGACTAGACTCCCACTCGTCTGTGGTGTCTCGCGTGGACTGGGGGAGGGGCTGACGGACAACACCAGGCACTTGATGGTGTTCTGGTCTGGTTCTGGTGATTTGTGATTACGAAACTCACACCCAATCGAGAGGTGTTAACTGACACCTTGGGCGCGATCGGCCGCCTGACAGTTATGAATCACAAGCCATCGCAGAGCGGACCGAATTCATGAATCAATTCTTTTTGGGTTGCCATCTGGGATATCGGGAGTGATCATTTGTCAGGGCATGCCGTGGACTTGGTGCGTCAGGACGGTGGACTGTGGTGTGCAAGAGAGGACACCTTTGTGTGGTGCTGCCTATCGGGGATTGATTTATGACCGTGAGAGGGATTCGATTGATGACGCAATTAACTGACTGAAGTTTTCAGGGGAGACCGTGCGAGTCTATCGGTGGGACATCAAATTCGGGCCAGAGGATCAGGGTACGCAATTCACGGGTGTTTAGATCTGTAAGTGAGGCTTATCGCATGATAAGGCTTTCTGATCGAAATAATTCGGGTAAAGGGATGACGATGAGTACGAGAGGTAACAAGTTGTGATCAATACCGATGGTGAATGAGGAGTTTTGGAGATAATTGTATTTTTGGAAGACTTTGCGGGAGTATCACATTGTAAAGGGTTTTCCCATTAGGACTAGACAACTTTTTTTGTTTTTAAATAAACGTACATTGCTTCGAATGGTCCATCGACGTCAATTCTTGAGTCAGCTTGTCCTTGTATGGGTGTAAACTAGTGATTGGAACTATCGAATAAAAAGTATCGAGTTATTCGATAGTTGGAAACTATTCATTTATTCGATAGTCGATTGTTCAATTGAATGAAAAAAAAAAATGCAATACTTTTTACTTGTATGTCTGGTTGGACTGAATCAAATGGTTTTGCATTCTGTGTGTATTTAAGCATGGGCCTGTGCATTCAGGGCAAAGTTGTTGATTGCTCCCAACTTGGCGAGATGCCAGCAACGATCAATGTAAATGCACAGGTCAAGTTGACATACAGCCTCCTCGCGGCGCCCTCTTGATAACCACTACTCCACCCGCTTAGAGGTGAACCAATGTATGCAGCGACCCCTTGTCCGAGGGTTTAAACCAGAACCCGTCCCTCCAGGTTCGGGGGCTTCGTGTGGGGTTAACTTCCCCACCGTGTAAAATATAGTCTAGTTCAGAGACGGCAACAAGCCTCGGATACGGATGACGCTACTGCTGACGACCATGGACAACGAAACAATTACAACGATTTTCGGTTCTGCACGTGGAATGTGAGGTCACTTAACAGATCACGTGCAGCCGATGAACAGGCGGCGGTCCTAGAAGCCTATAAGGCTGACATCAGCGCCATCCAGGAGGTGCGATGGGCCGGGCAAAAAGAGGATGAAAAACTGCGACGTGTATTATAGCCATTGCTACAAAGAGCGAAGGCAGCGCTTGTTTGGGTGCGGTTTTGTTGTTCGAGGCAGACTTAGGCAAGAAGTCTTAAGCTTTAGATACATAAGCGAACGCCTCACAACAATCCGGATCAAGGCAACATTTGGCAACATCAGCCTAATTTGCGCCCACGCCCCAACGGAGGACAGAGACGATGATAGCAAGGATGACTTCTTTGATCTCCTAGAAAGAACATACGATCAATGCCCCAGCTTTGACACCAAGATCGTTCTAGAAGATTTTAATGCAAAGCTGGGCAAGAAGGAAATCTTTGCTAGAGTCGTCGGAAAACACAGCCTACACTACAACACGTCCGACAATGGACTCAGGTTGTTGGACTTCGTGACCGGGCGAAACCTCACTGTAACCAGCACGCGCTTCCCTCAACACAACATTCTTAAAGGCACCTGGCGGCCCCCTGTTCAATCAACCGTCAATCAGATTGATCACATTGCGATCGACGTCAGACACTCCTCCTGTGTCCTCGATGTCCGAACGTTCCGAGGTGCCAACATCGACTCGGATCATTACCTTGTTGTAGCCAAGGTCAGAACTCGGATATCGATTGTACAACGGAGTAGAGCAAGACCAAAACAGTTTGACGTTGGAAAGCTACAATCGCAATCGACCGCTGGGAATTTCTCCGATCGAGTCTCCCTGAAGCTCTCAGAGAGTCCAACACTGCCAGGCGAAAGAATCGACGAACAGTGGAACCGTTGTCAAAACGCCATCAGAGAAGCCGCCTCTGATGTGCTGGGTTTTAAAATGCCACTCAGAAAAAACCCATGGTTTGACAACGAGTGTCTGCAGGCGCATTCAGCGAAGCTAGCAGCAAATAAGGCGACGCTGGATAGAAGGACGAGAGCGGTTCGTGAGCTTTACGAACTTAAAAGAAGGGAAGAGCACCGGGTTCTCAAAAAGAAAAAGAAGGAGCATGAGAAGCGCGCGATCGAGGAAATGGAGAGGTGGTACGGCAGAAATAATGTCCGAAAGTTTTACCAGCGGGTGAAACAACTATCCAAAGGGTACAAACATCGGACAGAAGCCTGTCGGAACGAAGAGGGACAACTCGTAGCAGAGTCGCAGTCGATACTGAGAATCTGGAAGGATCACTTCTGCAGACTGTTAAACGGCGAAGAGGACACCAATACCGCTGTCAGGCAGAATCCACTCCACGCAATAGACGACGATAGAAGAGAATTCCGTCCCCCCGATCTAGACGAAGTCAAGGTAGCTATATCGAGACTGAAGTCGAACAAAGCTGCTGGAGCGGACGGATTGTCCGCGGAACTGTTTAAGGCAGCTGGAGATGATCTGGTTGGGCGCATGCACCAGCTCATCTGCAAGATATGGTCTGAGGAGAGCATGCCCGACGAGTGGAATCTCAGCGTCGTTTGTCCGGTCCACAAAAAGGAGACCCCTTTGACTGCGCCAACTATCGGGGGATAAGTCTCCTTAACACCGCCTACAAAATCTTCTCAGCGCCATCTCTAGTTTTTGTATTCCTGATAAACTCGTCAGATTGTGCAGGATGACGATGGAGAACTCTCGCTGCTCCATCAAGGTTGTTAACGAACTCACCGAGACTTTCAAACCCAAAAAAGTTTTAGGCAAGGCGACGCGCTGTCATGTGACTTTTTTAACATCGTCCTGGAGAAGATCGTGCGAAACTCACACACCAACACTAGAGGCACGATCTTCCAGAAGTCCGTGCAATTGTTAGCATACGCCGATGACATTGACGTGGTTGGCCGAACTCAGCGAGCCGTCAATGAAGCTTTTGGCGGCTAAAATGGGTCTAGCGGTGAATGAGGGCAAAACAAAGTATATGCTGTCCTCAAAAAAGGACACACAACATCGACGACTCGGTCAGAACGTCACCATAGGCAGCTACAACTTCGAGGTAGTGAAGGATTTCGTCTACCTTGGCTCCCAAGTAAATAGTGCGAACAACATCAGTACTGAGATTAAACGCAGAATAAGTCTTGCCAACCGCTGTTTCTTTGAGCTCAAGAGGCAATTGAGTAGTAGAGCCCTCTCTCGAAAGACCAAGCTCACCTTATATAAGACCTTGATCATCCCTGTCCTGCTGTATGGCGCGGAAGCCTGTACTATCTCAAGAGCGGATGAAGACGCAGCTGGTCTCTTCGAGAGAAAAGTTCTGCGTGCAATCTTTGGTCCTTTTTGCGTTGAAGGTTCCTGGAGAAGACGATTCAACCACGAACTGTACAGCGACATGAGTCTAGTCAGGCGTCTACGGATTTAATGCCTAAGATGGAAAGGCCATGTAGAACGCATGGAAATCACTGCTCCAGCCCGAAGAGTCTTCGACTCCGAACCAGTGGTCGATCGTGCCAGCTGGAGAGGCTTGTTGGCTGAGATCCAGGTTCACCCCGGACTGTAGCGCCATAAGAAGAAGAAGTTTACAGAACTGAAGGCTGGACGATAAGCAAAACTGCATTAGAATTTTGCGTCGGGTACTTTGTCCCGTCTGTTAGTAAGGCGAATGGAGGAGAAGGCACAAAGAGCTGGATGTGGCTGTTGTCCGGACGGGCGAAAATCAATCGACTTCACCTGCTCGGCCACATTGAGCCCATGGACAACAACTCTCGTGCAATGAGGGTCTTCGAATCCGAGCCTCCTGGTTCGAGAAGGACAGGAAGACCGAACCTTCGGTACAGAGACCAAGTCATCGCAAATATAGGACAGCTTGATGACGGAAAGCAGCGTGCCCACGACGCTCACCTATGGAAGGCAGCAATTGCTCAGCCTCGTACCCTTCATGGGTTGTCGGCCTGATAAGTAAGAAAGTTAGCTGCGGTCACCGACGCGGATCCGTGGTAATAAACCGTCTTCTTTCATGATCTCTGTCTCAATTCAGATTTTACTGAATGCTCAGACATTGCCCCTTGGTCATCGGTCTAAGGATGCGTTCCCTCTGAAAGTCCAAAATTGTCCCTCCTAAATATATTCGACCACCTGGCAGCTCTCGGGGCCACGCGTACCCTCCAATGAACGAATCGAACCCAGCTCAACACACACCCACAGAGTGCTTGCCAATTTCCATCGCTCACGTCCGTGTTCCATGTGGCATCTCACATAGATCGCACTGATATCCGTAATTCATAGATATTTCATTTCGCAGCGAGGCCAGGCATCGGAGTACAGCGCATGTGCGACACGACAGATCCCCACAACGCAACGCGAAACGGCACGGTTCGCCTTTTCTGCTTTCCGTCGATCGCTGGGCCGCTTAATAAACTTCCGCTTCCCTCCCCAGAGGAGGGTGGGTGTATGCGAAATGAATTGAAATTTTAATTGAATCCGCGTAGGCGGATGTTTAACACACATTTGAACTTGCGATAAATGTTTAAATAGCTCTGCACGGCACTGGCTGGCCACGTCGAGGTGGAGGCTGCTGCATGGGAACGAATGTGTCGACCGAGTGATTCAGAGGCAAGAGTTCGATGGCGCGCGCGGTTCACCTCTATTGACACGCGGTGGTGTGCCAGCATGGAGGAACTGAGTGAGATATCGTTATGCAATCGCGAGTGAGTTTGCATTTGATGGGTAAACTTCGCCTGTCAGCCGCGACGGCGGCTGAGGAATGCGTGGGCGGCTGACTGCTGGCTGGCTGGCTCGGCCCGGTTGGTGTCTTCAAGTCGTTCAGCCGCAGGAGGAGGCTGAAAGGCGTTTTATGGGGGAAATTATGAAACTATTAGAGATTACGACCGAGACGAGAAGTTAAGGACTTTGTTGCCTTTGAGTGAATCTAGGTGGATCACCGGAGAGGCTGTGGATGTCAAATGGGTGGTGCTTCAGTTGGTAATCAGTGGTTCATAACTAGACGTTACAACTGGATACCGAAGTGGCACCGAAATGGACAAGTCTTCAGTGGGAGGACGTGGCTTGTGATTCCGTCAGTTGATCGCTTATGGTCCTCATTATTTTATCGGGCATTCCCACTGATTGACGTGACCCTGTCCGCAGTCCGCATCGAATGAGCCGCCTTTGAAGCACCGGCAACGCCGAAAGACGCGCCTCCAATTCATCTCCTTCCGTATAACCAAAAGCCGCTCATCGCTCGGGAATACAAAGCCAGAGGCACACGCCACCGATGGACTCAATGTTCCATAAATAGAGGACAAGTGTAACTTCCCCAATGCCGCATGGAAGCCGTCACAAGTGCGCGCTCATCTTGGGTCATCCTCGTCCCCGACCATGCACAAGCCGGACACACACACACACGAGCAGACCGCGAATAATTTTAATTGTGCCTCGAAATGAAGACCTCGGCCGGTGTCCAGTGGACGGACAGAAATTCTTACTCCTCGACCCAGCACGGTCCGTGTTTCGTTTGCCGCCACCGGCACCCAACGCGGAGACTCACATGAGTGGACGACCCCCCCAAGGAATTTATTTCGCACCTGACCACGACGAATGCCGAAACCTCAAAGGTTTCAATGCGCGAGCGGTCCATTGACCGCGTCAGGTCCTCCCCGCGGCATGGCCGCGTCGAGGCGAGCGAGGCACGCACGGCTCCGCCACCGCCGAAGGCAAGTGCAGAACCAATATTTCGACGATTATGGTGACTCGCTTTTCAGATTCCTCTCGCCTGTGTGCCCAGTGTGAGCGGAGCGCAGACTTCCGCCCATTTGCGGTTCAATAAAATCACAGAATCACATCTGGGAATCTTCGGGGTCCCGGTTGGGAAATTTATGGCACGTTCACGGCGAATTCTTTGCCGGAAAACCGACGCTGTGGCACACACTTAGGGAAATCTCTAAAATAGGCGTACGAGGAATGTGAGTTATTCAGCCGCGGGCTGGGTGGGCAGAGTGAGGGGGACAGGTCCTGGAGTGCGCTGCGCTAACACCGCGCACGCTCATTGTGCTCTGGGGACGGTGGGCATGCTCATGCGCTCACCTCTGAGCATTATCGACGCATGGAGTCGATTACCTACAAGATGGAGGTCATGTGTGTTTGCCGGTGACCCCTGCTCCTTTAAGGGCGGCAGACTCCAAATTGCTATCTGCCGAAGGGGTTGACAGAACGGACTGAACTGACTGAACTGACTGAACTGACTGAACTGACTGAACTGACTGAACTGACTGAACTGACTGAACTGACTGAACCGACTGAACTGACTGAACTGACTGAACTGACTGAACTGACTGAACTGACTGAACTGACTGAACTGACTGAACTGACTGAACTGACTGAACTGACTGAACTGACTGAACTGACTGAACCGACTGAACTGACTGAACTGACTGAACTGACTGAACTGACTGAACTGACTGAACCGACTGAACTGATTGAACTGAGCGGACTGACTGAACTGACTGAACTGACAGAACTGACTGAACTGACTGAACTGACCGGACTAACTGAACTGACTGCACTGACTGAACTGATTGAACTGACTGAACTGACTGAACTGACTGAACTGACTGAACTGACTGAACTGACTGAACTGACTGAACTGACTGAACTGACTGAACTGACTGAACTGACCGGACTGACTGAACTGACTGAACTGATTGAACTGAGCGGACTGACTGAACTGACTGAATTGACTGAACTGACTGAACCGACTGAACTGACTGGACTGACTGAACTGACTGAACTGACTGAACTGACTGAACTGACTGAACTGACTGAACTGACTGAACTGACCGGACTAACTGAACTGACTGAACTGACTGAACTGACTGAACTGACTGAACTGACTGAACTGACTGAACTGACTGAACTGACCGGACTAACTGAACTGACTGCACTGACTGAACTGACTGGACTGACTGAACTGACTGAACTGACTGAACTAACTGAACTGACTGAACTGACTGAACTGACTGAACTGACTGAACTGACTGAACTGACCGGACTAACTGAACTGACTGCACTGACTGAACTGACTGGACTGACTGAACTGACTGAACTGACTGAACTGACTGAACTGACTGAACTGACTGAACTGACTGAACTGAATGAACTGACTGAACTGACTGAACTGACTGAACTGACTGAACTGACCGGACTAACTGAACTGACTGAACTGACTGAACTGACTGAACTGACTGAACTGACTGAACTGACTGAACTGACTGAACTGACCGGACTAACTGAACTGACTGCACTGACTGAACTGACTGGACTGACTGAACTGACTGAACTGACTGAACTGACTGAACTGACTGAACTGACTGAACTGACTGAACTGACTGAACTGACTGAACTGACTGAACTGACTGAACTGACTGAACTGACCGGACTGATTGAACTGACTGAACTGACTGAACTGACTGGACTGACTGAACTGACTGAACTGACTGAACTGACTGAACTGACTGAACTGACTGAACTGACTGAACTGACTGAACTGACTGAACTGACTGAACTGACTGAACTGACCGGACTAACTGAACTGACTGAACTGACTGAACTGACTGAACTGACTGAACTGACTGAACTGACTGAACTGACTGAACTGACCGGACTAACTGAACTGACTGCACTGACTGAACTGACTGGACTGACTGAACTGACTGAACTGACTGAACTGACTGAACTGACTGAACTGACTGAACCGACTGAACTGACTGAACTGACTGAACTGACTGAACTGACTGAACTGACTGAACCGACTGAACTGACTGAACTGACTGAACTGACTGGACTGACTGAACTGACTGAACTGACTGAACTGACTGAACTGACTGAACTGACTGAACTGACTGAACCGACTGAACTGACTGAACTGACTGAACTGACTGAACTGACTGAACTGACTGAACTGACTGAACTGACTGAACTGACTGAACTGACTGAACTGACTGAACTGACTGAACTGACTGAACTGACTGAACTGACTGAACTGACTGAACTGACTGGACTGACTGAACTGACTGAACTGACTGAACTGACTGAACTGACTGAACTGACTGAACTGACTGAACTGAGTGAACTGACTGAACCGACTGAACTGACTGAACTGACTGAACTGACTGACTGACTGAACTGACTGAACTGACTGAACTGACTGAACTGACTGAACTGACTGAACTGACTGAACCGACTGAACTGACTGAACTGACTGAACTGACTGAACTGACTGAACTGACTGAACTGACTGAACTGACTGAACTGACTGAACTGACTGAACTGACTGAACTGACTGAACTGACTGAACTGACTGAACTGACTGAACTGACTGAACTGACTGAACTGACTGAACTGACTGAACTGACTGAACTGACTGAACTGACTGAACTGACTGAACTGACTGGACTGACTGAACTGACTGAACTGACTGAACTGACCGGACTGACTGAACTGACTGAACTGACTGAGCTGATTGAACTGACTGAACTGACTGAACTGACTGAACTGACTGAACTGAATGAACTGACTGAACTGACTGAACTGACTGAACTGACTGAACTGACTGAACTGACTGAACTGACTGAACCGACTGAACTGACTGAACTGACTGAACTGACCGAACTGACTGAACTGACTGAACTGACCGGACTGACTGAACTGACTGAACTGACTGAACTGACTGAACTGACTGAACCGACTGAACTGACTGAACTGACTGAACTGACTGAACTGACTGAACTGACCGAACTGACTGAACTGACTGAACTGACTGAACTGACTGAACTGACTGAACTGACTGAACTGACTGAACCGACTGAACTGACTGAACTGACTGAACTGACCGAACTGACTGAACTGACTGAACTGACTGAACTGACTGAACTGACTGAACTGACTGAACTGACTGAACTGACTCAACTGACTGAACTGACTGAACTGACTGAACTGACTGAACTGACCGGACTGATTGAACTGACTGAACTGACTGAACCGACTGAACTGACTGAACTGACTGAACTGACTGAACTGACTGAACTGACTGAACTGACTGAACTGACCGGACTGATTGAACTGACTGAACTGACTGAACTGACTGAACCGACTGAACTGACTAAACTGACTGAACTGACTGAACTGACTGAACTGACTGAACCGACTGAACTGACTGAACTGACTGAACTGACTGAACCGACTGAACTGACCGAACTGACTGAACTGACTGAACTGACTGAACTGACTGAGCTGACTGAACTGACTGAACTGACTGAACTGACTAAACTGACTGAACTGACTGAACTGACTGAGCTGACTGAACTGACTGAACTGACTGAACTGACTGAACTGACTGAACTGACTGAACCGACTGAACTGACTGAACTGACTGAACTGACTGAACCGACTGAACCGACTGAACTGACCGAACTGACTGAACTGACTGAACTGACTGAACTGACCGAGCTGACTGAACTGACTGAACTGACTGAACTGACCGGACTGACCGGACTGACTGAACTGACTGAACTGACTGAACTGACTGAACTGACTGAACTGACTGAACCGACTGAACTGACTGAACTGACTGAACCGACTGAACTGACTGAACTGACTGAACTGACTGACTGACTGAACTGACTGAACTGACTGAACTGACTGAACCGACTGAACTGACTGAACTGACTGAACTGACTGAACCGACTGAACCGACTGAACTGACTGAACTGACTGAACTGACTGAACTGACTGAACTGACTGAACTGACCGACTGAACC
>OU744318.1:63624169-63832370 GCA_916610145.1 Eristalis arbustorum | reverse complement strand
ACTGACTGAACTGACTGAACTGACTGAACTGACTGAACTGACTGAACTGACTGAACTGACTGAACTGACTGAACTGACTGAACCGACTGGACTGACTGAACTGACTGAACTGACTGAACTGACTGAACTGACCGAACCGACTGAACTGATTGAACTGACTGAACTGAGCGGACTGACTGAACTGACTGAACTGACTGAGCTGACTGAACTGACTGAACTGACTGAACTGACTGAACTGACTGAACTGACTGAACTGACTGAACTGACTGAACTGACTGAACTGACCGAACTGACTGAACTGACCGAACTGACTGAACTGACTGAACTGACTGAGCTGACTGAACTGACTGAACTGACTGAACCGACTGAACTGACTGAACCGACTGAACTGACTGAACTGACTGAACTGACTGAACTGACTGAACTGACTGAACTGACTGAACTGACTGAACTGACTGAACCGACTGAACTGACTGAACTGACTGGACTGACTGAACTGACCGAACTGACTGAACTGACTGAACTGACTGAGCTGACTGAACTGACTGAACTGACTGAACCGACTGAACTGACTGAACCGACTGAACTGACTGAACTGACTGAACTGACTGAACTGACTGAACTGACTGAACTGACTGAACTGACTGAACTGACTGAACCGACTGAACTGACTGAACTGACTGGACTGACTGAACTGACCGAACTGACTGAACTGACTGAACTGACTGAACCGACTGAACTGACTGAACTGACTGAACTGACTGAACTGAGTGAACTGACTGAACTGACTGAACTGACTGAACTGACTGAACTGACTGAACTGACTGAACTGACTGAACCGACTGAACTGACTGAACTGACTGGACTGACTGAACTGACTGAACCGACTGAACTGACCGAGCTGACTGAACTGACTGAACCGACTGAACCGACTGAACTGACTGAACTGACTGAACTGACTGACTGAACTGACTGACTGAACTGACTGAACTGACTGAACTGACTGAACTGACTGAACTGACTGAACTGACTGAACTGACTGAACTGACTGAACCGACTGAACTGACTGAACTGACTGAACTGACTGAACTGAGTGAACTGACTGAACTGACTGAACTGACTGAACTGACTGACTGAACTGACTGACTGAACCGACTGAACTGACCGAGCTGACTGAACTGACTGAACCGACTGAACCGACTGAACTGACTGAACTGACTGAACTGACTGACTGAACTGACTGACTGAACTGACTGAACTGACTGAACTGACTGAACTGACTGAACTGACTGAACTGACTGAACTGACTGAACTGACTGAACTGACCGAACCGACTGAACTGATTGAACTGACTGAACTGAGCGGACTGACTGAACTGACTGAACTGACTGAGCTGACTGAACTGACTGAACTGACTGAACTGACTGAACTGACTGAACTGACTGAACTGACTGAACTGACTGAACTGACTGAACTGACCGAACTGACTGAACTGACCGAACTGACTGAACTGACTGAACTGACTGAGCTGACTGAACTGACTGAACTGACTGAACCGACTGAACTGACTGAACCGACTGAACTGACTGAACTGACTGAACTGACTGAACTGACTGAACTGACTGAACTGACTGAACTGACTGAACTGACTGAACCGACTGAACTGACTGAACTGACTGTACTGACTGAACTGACCGAACTGACTGAACTGACTGAACTGACTGAACCGACTGAACTGACTGAACTGACTGGACTGACTGAACTGAGTGAACTGACTGAACTGACTGAACTGACTGAACTGACTGAACTGACTGAACTGACTGAACCGACTGAACTGACTGAACTGACTGGACTGACTGAACTGACTGAACCGACTGAACTGACCGAGCTGACTGAACTGACTGAACCGACTGAACCGACTGAACTGACTGAACTGACTGAACTGACTGAACTGACTGACTGAACTGACTGACTGAACTGACTGAACTGACTGAACTGACTGAACTGACTGAACTGACTGAACTGACTGAACTGACTGAACTGACTGAACTGACTGAACCGACTGAACTGACTGAACTGACCGGACTGACTGAACTGACTGAACTGACTGAACTGACTGAACTGACTGAACTGACTGAACTGACTGAACTGACTGAACTGACTGAACTGACTGAACTGACTGAACTGACTGAACTGACTGAACTGACTGAACTGACTGAACTGACTGAACTGACTGAACTGACTGAACTGACTGAACTGACTGAACTGACTGAACTGACTGAACTGACTGAACTGACTGAACTGACTGAACTGACTGAACTGACTGAACTGACTGAACTGACTGAACCGACTGGACTGACTGAACTGACTGAACTGACTGAACTGACTGAGCTGACCGAACCGACTGAACTGATTGAACTGACTGAACTGACTGAACTGACTGAACTGACTGAACTGACTGAACTGACTGAACTGACTGAACTGACTGAACTGACTGAACTGACTGAACTGACTGAACTGACTGAACTGACTGAACTGACTGAACTGACTGAACTGACTGAACTGACTGAACTGACTGAACTGACTGAACTGACTGAACTGACTGAACTGACTGAACTGACTGAACTGACTGAACTGACTGAACTGACTGAACTGACCGAACTGACTGAACTGACTGGACTGACTGAACTGACTGAACTGACTGAACTGACTGAACTGACTGAACTGACTGAACTGACTGAAATGACTGAACCGACTGAACGGACTGAACTGACTGAACTGACTGGACTGACTGAACTGACTGAACTGACTGAACTGACTGAACTGACTGAACTGACTGAACTGACTGAACTGACTGAACTGACTGAACTGACTGAACTGACTGAACTGACTGAACTGACTGAACTGACTGAACTGACTGAACTGACTGAACTGACTGAACTGACTGAACTGACTGAACTGACTGAACTGACTGAACTGACTGAACTGACTGAACTGACTGAACCGACTGAACTGACTGAACTGACTGAACTGACTGAACTGACCGAACCGACTGAACTGATTGAACTGACTGAACTGAGCGGACTGACTGAACTGACTGAACTGACTGAGCTGACTGAACTGACTGAACTGACTGAACTGACTGAACTGACTGAACTGACTGAACTGACTGAACTGACTGAACTGACCGAACTGACTGAACTGACTGAACTGACTGAGCTGACTGAACTGACTGAACTGACTGAACCGACTGAACTGACTGAACCGACTGAACTGACTGAACTGACTGAACTGACTGAACTGACTGAACTGACTGAACTGACTGAACTGACTGAACTGACTGAACCGACTGAACTGTCTGGACTGACTGAACTGACTGAACTGACTGAACTGACTGAACTGACCGAACCGACTGAACTGATTGAACTGACTGAACTGAGCGGACTGACTGAACTGACTGAACTGACTGAGCTGACTGAACTGACTGAACTGACTGAACTGACTGAACTGACTGGACTGACTGAACTGACTGAACTGACTGAACTGACTGAACTGACTGAACTGACTGAACTGACTGAACTGACTGAACTGACTGAACTGACCGAACCGACTGAACTGATTGAACTGACTGAACTGAGCGGACTGACTGAACTGACTGAACTGACTGAGCTGACTGAACTGACTGAACTGACTGAACTGACTGAACTGACTGAACTGACTGAACTGACTGAACTGACTGAACTGACTGAACTGACTGAACTGACCGAACTGACTGAACTGACCGAACTGACTGAACTGACTGAACTGACTGAGCTGACTGAACTGACTGAACTGACTGAACCGACTGAACTGACTGAACCGACTGAACTGACTGAACTGACTGAACTGACTGAACTGACTGAACTGACTGAACTGACTGAACTGACTGAACTGACTGAACTGACTGAACCGACTGAACTGACTGAACTGACTGGACTGACTGAACTGACCGAACTGACTGAACTGACTGAACTGACTGAACCGACTGAACTGACTGAACTAACTGGACTGACTAAACTGACTGAACTGACTGAACTGACTGAACTGACTGAACCGACTGAACTGACTGAACTGACTGAACTGACTGAACTGAGTGAACTGACTGAACTGACTGAACTGACTGAACTGACTGAACTGACTGAACTGACTGAACTGACTGAACTGACTGAACTGACCGAACTGACTGAACTGACCGAACTGACTTAACTGACTGAACTGACTGAGCTGACTGAACTGACTGAACTGACTGAACCGACTGAACTGACTGAACCGACTGAACTGACTGAACTGACTGAACTGACTGAACTGACTGAACTGACTGAACTGACTGAACTGACTGAACCGACTGAACTGACTGAACTGACTGGACTGACTGAACTGACCGAACTGACTGAACTGACTGAACTGACTGAGCTGACTGAACTGACTGAACTGACTGAACCGACTGAACTGACTGAACCGACTGAACTGACTGAACTGACTGAACCGACTGAACTGACTGAACTGACTGGACTGACTGAACCGACTGAACTGACTGAACTGACTGAACTGACTGAACTGACTGAACTGACTGAACCGACTGAACTGACCGAGCTGACTGAACTGACTGAACTGACTGAACTGACTGAACTGACTGAACTGACTGAACTGACTGAACTGACTGAACCGACTGAACTGACTGAACTGACTGAACTGACTGGACTGACTGAACTGACCGAACTGACTGAACTGACTGAACTGACTGAACCGACTGAACTGACTGAACTAACTGGACTGACTAAACTGACTGAACTGACTGAACTGACTGAACTGACTGAACCGACTGAACTGACTGAACTGACTGAACTGACTGAACTGAGTGAACTGACTGAACTGACTGAACTGACTGAACTGACTGAACCGACTGAACTGACTGAACTGACTGGACTGACTGAACTGACCGAACTGACTGAACTGACTGAACTGACTGAACCGACTGAACTGACTGAACTAACTGGACTGACTAAACTGACTGAACTGACTGAACTGACTGAACCGACTGAACTGACTGAACTGACTGAACTGACAGAACTGACTGAACTGACTGAACCGACTGAACTGACCGAGCTGACTGAACTGACTGAACTGACTGAACTGACTGAACTGACTGAACTGACTGAACTGACTGAACTGACTGAACCGACTGAACTGACTGAACTGACTGGACTGACTGAACTGACCGAACTGACTGAACTGACTGAACTGACTGAACCGACTGAACTGACTGAACTAACTGGACTGACTAAACTGACTGAACTGACTGAACTGACTGAACTGACTGAACTGACTGAACTGACTGAACTGACTGAACTGAGTGAACTGACTGAACTGACTGAACTGACTGAACTGACTGAACTGACTGAACTGACTGAACCGACTGAACTGACTGAACTGACTGGACTGACTGAACCGACTGAACTGACTGAACTGACTGAACTGACTGAACTGACTGAACTGACTGAACCGACTGAACTGACCGAGCTGACTGAACTGACTGAACTGACTGAACTGACTGAACTGACTGAACTGACTGAACTGACTGAACCGACTGAACTGACTGAACTGACCGGACTGACTGAACTGACTGAACTGACTGAACTGACTGAACTGACTGAACGGACTGAACTGACCGGACTGACTGAACTGACTGAACTGACTGAACTGACTGAACTGACTGAACTGACTGAACTGACTGAACTGACTGAACTGACTGAACTGACTGAACTGACTGAACTGACTGAACTGACTGAACTGACTGAACTGACTGAACTGACTGAACTGACTGAACTGACTGAACTGACTGAACTGACTGAACTGACTGAACTGACTGAACTGACTGAACTGACTGAACTGACTGAACTGACTGAACTGACTGAACTGACTGAACTGACTGAACTGACTGAACTGACCGAGCTGACTGAATTGACTGAACCGATTGAACCGACTGAACTGACTGAACTGACTGAACTGACTGAACTGACTGACTGAACTGACTGACTGAACTGACTGAACTGACTGAACTGACTGAACTGACTGAACTGACTGAACTGACTGAACTGACTGAACTGACTGAACTGACTGAACTGACTGAACCGACTGAACTGACTGAACTGACCGGACTGACTGAACTGACTGAACTGACTGAACTGACTGAACTGACTGAACGGACTGAACTGACCGGACTGACTGAACTGACTGAACTGACTGAACTGACTGAACTGACTGAACTGACTGAACTGACTGAACTGACTGAACTGACTGAACTGACTGAACTGACCGGACTGATTGAACTGACTGAACTGACTGAACTGACTGAACTGACTGAACTGACTGAACTGACTGAACTGACTGAACTGACTGAACTGACTGAACTGACTGAACTGACTGAACTGATTGAACTGACTGAACTGACTGAGCTGACTGAACTGACTGAACTGACTGAACTGACTGAACTGACTGAACTGACTGAACTGACTGAACCGACTGAACTGACTGAACTGACTGAACTGACTGAACTGACTGAACTGACTGAACTGACTGAACTGACCGAACTGACTGAACTGACTGAACTGACTGAACTGACTGAACTGACTGAACCGACTGAACCGACTGAACTGATTGAACTGACTGAGCTGACTGAACTGACTGAACTGACTGAACTGACTGAACTGACTGAACTGACTGAACTGACTGAACTGACTGAACTGACTGAACTGACTGAACTGACTGAACTGACTGAACTGACTGAACTGACTGAACTGATTGAACTGACTGAACTGACTGAGCTGACTGAACTGACTGAACTGACTGAACTGACTGAACTGACTGAACTGACTGAACTGACTGAACTGACTGAACTGACTGAACTGACTGAACTGACTGAACCGACTGAACTGACTGAACTGACTGAACTGACTGAACTGACTGAACTGACTGAACTGACTGAACTGACTGAACTGACTGAACTGACTGAACCGACTGAACCGACTGAACTGATTGAACTGACTGAACTGACTGAGCTGACTGAACTGACTGAACTGACTGAACTGACTGAACTGACTGAACTGACTGAACTGACTGAACTGACTGAACCGACTGAACTGACTGAACTGACCGGACTGACTGAACTGACTGAACTGACTGAACTGACTGAACTGACTGAACTGACTGAACTGACCGGACTGACTGAACTGACTGAACTGACTGAACTGACTGAACTGACTGAACTGACTGAACTGACTGAACTGACTGAACTGACTGAACTGACTGAACTGACCGGACTGATTGAACTGACTGAACTGACTGAACTGACTGAACTGACTGAACTGACTGAACTGACTGAACTGACTGAACTGACTGAACTGACTGAACTGACTGAACTGACTGAACTGATTGAACTGACTGAACTGACTGAGCTGACTGAACTGACTGAACTGACTGAACTGACTGAACTGACTGAACTGACTGAACTGACTGAACCGACTGAACTGACTGAACTGACTGAACTGACTGAACTGACTGAACTGACTGAACTGACTGAACTGACCGAACTGACTGAACTGACTGAACTGACTGAACTGACCGAGCTGACTGAATTGACTGAACCGATTGAACCGACTGAACTGACTGAACTGACTGAACTGACTGAACTGACTGACTGAACTGACTGACTGAACTGACTGAACTGACTGAACTGACTGAACTGACTGAACTGACTGAACTGACTGAACTGACTGAACTGACTGAACTGACTGAACTGACTGAACCGACTGAACTGACTGAACTGACCGGACTGACTGAACTGACTGAACTGACTGAACTGACTGAACTGACTGAACGGACTGAACTGACCGGACTGACTGAACTGACTGAACTGACTGAACTGACTGAACTGACTGAACTGACTGAACTGACTGAACTGACTGAACTGACTGAACTGACTGAACTGACCGGACTGATTGAACTGACTGAACTGACTGAACTGACTGAACTGACTGAACTGACTGAACTGACTGAACTGACTGAACTGACTGAACTGACTGAACTGACTGAACTGACTGAACTGACTGAACTGACTGAACTGACTGAGCTGACTGAACTGACTGAACTGACTGAACTGACTGAACTGACTGAACTGACTGAACTGACTGAACCGACTGAACTGACTGAACTGACTGAACTGACTGAACTGACTGAACTGACTGAACTGACTGAACTGACCGAACTGACTGAACTGACTGAACTGACTGAACTGACTGAACTGACTGAACCGACTGAACCGACTGAACTGATTGAACTGACTGAGCTGACTGAACTGACTGAACTGACTGAACTGACTGAACTGACTGAACTGACTGAACTGACTGAACTGACTGAACTGACTGAACTGACTGAACTGACTGAACTGACTGAACTGACTGAACTGACTGAACTGATTGAACTGACTGAACTGACTGAGCTGACTGAACTGACTGAACTGACTGAACTGACTGAACTGACTGAACTGACTGAACTGACTGAACTGACTGAACTGACTGAACTGACTGAACTGACTGAACCGACTGAACTGACTGAACTGACTGAACTGACTGAACTGACTGAACTGACTGAACTGACTGAACTGACTGAACTGACTGAACTGACTGAACCGACTGAACCGACTGAACTGATTGAACTGACTGAACTGACTGAGCTGACTGAACTGACTGAACTGACTGAACTGACTGAACTGACTGAACTGACTGAACTGACTGAACTGACTGAACCGACTGAACTGACTGAACTGACCGGACTGACTGAACTGACTGAACTGACTGAACTGACTGAACTGACTGAACTGACTGAACTGACCGGACTGACTGAACTGACTGAACTGACTGAACTGACTGAACTGACTGAACTGACTGAACTGACTGAACTGACTGAACTGACTGAACTGACTGAACTGACCGGACTGATTGAACTGACTGAACTGACTGAACTGACTGAACTGACTGAACTGACTGAACTGACTGAACTGACTGAACTGACTGAACTGACTGAACTGACTGAACTGACTGAACTGACTGAACTGACTGAACTGACTGAGCTGACTGAACTGACTGAACTGACTGAACTGACTGAACTGACTGAACTGACTGAACTGACTGAACCGACTGAACTGACTGAACTGACTGAACTGACTGAACTGACTGAACTGACTGAACTGACTGAACTGACCGAACTGACTGAACTGACTGAACTGACTGAACTGACTGAACTGACTGAACCGACTGAACCGACTGAACTGATTGAACTGACTGAGCTGACTGAACTGACTGAACTGACTGAACTGACTGAACTGACTGAACTGACTGAACTGACTGAACTGACTGAACTGACTGAACTGACTGAACTGACTGAACTGACTGAACTGACTGAACTGACTGAACTGATTGAACTGACTGAACTGACTGAGCTGACTGAACTGACTGAACTGACTGAACTGACTGAACTGACTGAACTGACTGAACTGACTGAACTGACTGAACTGACTGAACTGACTGAACTGACTGAACCGACTGAACTGACTGAACTGACTGAACTGACTGAACTGACTGAACTGACTGAACTGACTGAACTGACTGAACTGACTGAACTGACTGAACCGACTGAACCGACTGAACTGATTGAACTGACTGAACTGACTGAGCTGACTGAACTGACTGAACTGACTGAACTGACTGAACTGACTGAACTGACTGAACTGACTGAACTGATTGAACTGACTGAACTGACTGAGCTGACTGAGCTGACTGAACTGACTGAACTGACTGAACTGACTGAACTGACTGAACTGACTGAACTGACTGAACTGACTGAACTGACTGAACTGACTGAACTGACTGAACTGACTGAACCGACTGAACTGACTGAACTGACTGAACTGACTGAACTGACTGAACTGACTGAACTGACTGAACTGACTGAACTGCCTGAACCGACTGAACTGACTGAACTGACTGAACTGACTGAACTGACTGAACTGACTGAACTGACTGAACTGACTGAACTGACTGAACTGACTGAACTGACTGAACTGACTGAACTGACTGAACTGACTGAACTGACTGAACTGACTGAACTGACTGAACTGACTGAACTGACTGAACTGACTGAACTGACCGAACTGACTGAACTGACTGAACTGACTGCACTGACTGAACTGACTGAACTGACTGAACTGACTGAACTGACTGAACTGACTGAACTGACTGAACTGACTGAAGACACACAACCAAACTCACAAAGAACACCACAAATAGCGTGCTGCCTGCGTTGTCCACCTTCATGGCAATCGGCTTCGTATCTCCCGACTACTTTTCACAGAACTGTCAATATTTCGTGGATAATTATGGTTCGCAGCGATTTTAACTGATTCCATGCAAAATTCAGTGGCAGTTGGCTGCCACTCGGTGGCTGTCTTCATTTTGCCAAATTGGCTTGTCTCTCGCAGTACCCGTGATTATCTGTCCAACCGGTCGGTGCGTGTGTGTAAGCAGCATCAGTCGAAGCTCACCGCCCTCCGCCTCAGCCCCCCCAGAGCTGAGCGAAAAAAAACCATCAAAATACCCGGATGCGATGCATACGCCATGTATGCCGATGATCACAATTTTTATCTGAACCATCATTAATAATTTGTTTTCGGCCATATCCGCGGAGGTTATTATACGTTTTGGCATGTCAACCTGTCGAGGAATTTCTCGCGGTGGATGCCTCGAGGAAGTGGCACAGATGTCAGAGTCTCATGCAAATTGCGATTTTTGTTTGAACAGTAAATCATCGAAAACACAAAAAAAAAAAACGAAAAACGAACGCGAACGAGTCATGACTTCGGGCTGATTTGCTTAGCTGAGTCAATAAAAGCGTGTAAAAATGATGATTTCTTCCTTTTCTCATACTCCGCGGGACTGTGTGCATCTGTGTGTGTGTTTTGAGGTTAATTAATCGTTGATTTAGTTTCGCATTGGTTACGCAATCGCGTTTGTTTGCTCGCGAAAGAATGCCCGACGGTTTTGCATTTTAAATGATGGTCATCTCTGTGGGGCTGTTGTGGGACTGTTGTGAGGCTGCTGTTAGCCGGCTTTCAAGCCTGATTGATTGAGTGTGATTTAAAGAGTTCGTTAAGAAAAGGGTTACGACGACGACGGCGCTGTCGTGGCGGTTTGTGGGAAAAAACCAATTGTTGATTTGTGAGATCAAAGCGGCGGCTTTGCCAGCCAGTCTGATGTGGACTGTGCTACTCTGCATTCGACTTAGGCACGGATTTAAGTTCACAGAGCGACGTTTTTTCTCATATGTTGTTCTGAAGTTAACATTTGGCACCACCTTGCAGTAATGTCCTTGAAATCTAAGGTCCGTCAATCATCGTACATGTGGGAACTGATCCCTAACGTTTTTAGTTCAAAGGGTACGGTTCGATGGCATGGATCCTTAACCGAGGACAAGTGGTGGCTCGTTTCTTTGTGCGACGATGAAGTGAGAACAGCGAAGTATATTGCTTTCTTCTCACCAATTATGACCAAATCTCTTGGGGTACGTCAAGAAGTTGTCCCAGGAACTATTTCAATGAAAAACAAACTCATGGAAGTCTGCAACGATTCATATACGAGATGTGACTGATGCTGAGGCAGGATCTTGGATTGATGAACCATCTTGACACGTGACAGTACAGTGCTGAGAGGAAATATATCACCAAGCCTAGACCCAATGACAGGAACAATTTGGAAACAATTGAAAGGCAGGTGCTGGGGTCTTCCGTAGTCTCTTCGAAAGTTCTAGGAGACGCCAAGCAGATGTAGCTGCGATATACGAACCAGCACTGGTGCTAGGAGATGGCAATGCAACCAAAACAGTGACTTGATGGGCATCGGAAAACGTAAAACCTTGCTTGCGTCAAAATTTCCTGGAAGCCTTAGCCACACGTTACCCTGCGTCTGTGATCATTTGGTGTATGTCCCGGGATCTAGATCTTCTTTTTCTTCCGACTGGAAGACGCTCTTAGCTGGCTTACGAGTTTTCATGCGTTCGTTGGACTGCAGCTGGTATAGTCGACAGATCCTTGACCTCCGGACGACATCTTAATCCTTGTTTCGTTTTTCCCTTCAATCATCTTCCTTGCAGACATAATCAAAAACAGAATTTTAACATTTCGCCCCAAGTGGCATGCGGATACCCAAATTTTTGCCATTTTTTTGCTTGACATCATACAAAAATAAATTTACTAAGCACGACCAATCAATTGTAAACAACAACTATAACATTTTTCGTTTCCTATTTCATTTAGGTGTGGTGGCCGGTGGCGTTGTGGGTATGTGCGTCGACCCCAACCTCGACGTCGTAGGTTCGATTCCAGTTCTGAGCGAGAAAAACAATTTTCACGACCCCACCTCTTTCGAGTCACTAACAATGCTCAAATAGTATTTCCTGTCTAGAAAAAGCTTCTCAAACTTGGCCATTCGGAGTCGGCATAAACGTGTAGGTCCCTCCTACTCGTGAAAGAACAATAGCACGCACAACACGAGTGGTTGCTGAGAAGCTAGGCCCTGGGCCCTACGGACTGTAGTATTATATTTTATTTCATTTGGGTCCCATTGAAAGCAAGTGCAGAAGTTCAAGTACATCAGGGTCTCTCTGCAAGCTGGGCTTTTATTTATTTATTTATTTATCTATTTCATTTCATCAATGGATACATAATCTTTTGACTGCATTTAATTATTATTACCACAGCGGTCCACTGGGGTTACCAGCGACTTGCGCACACCTTTCTGCGTGTTCTCCTGTTGGAAGAATTATGATAATCTTCTTCTTCTTTGTGTGGCGCTACAGTCCGGGGTGGACCTGGGCCTCAACCAACATGCCTCTCCAACTAGCGCGATCCCTGACTAGCTGTCTCAAGTTTCGCACACCAAGTTGGTTGAGGTCCTTCTCCACTTGGGCCACCTTAAACGCGGGCGTCCTCTGTTGCGTTGCTCTTCGGGCCGGAGCTATGGTGTCCATACGCTCTACATGACCCAGCCACCGTAGGCGTTGGAACCGTAGACGCCTAACTAGGCTCATGTCGCTCTACAGCCCGTACAGTTCGTGATTGAATCTTCTCCTCCAGAACCCGTCAACACAAACAGGACCAAAGATTGCACGTAGAACGTTTCTCTCAAAGAGACCAAGGACTTCTTCATCCGCTTTCGAGATTGTCCATGCCTCCGCGCCATAGAGCAGGACTGGGATGATCAGGGTCTTATATAGGGTCAACTTGGTTCTTCGAGAGAGTTCTCTATTTCTCAATTGCCTATTGAGCCCGAAGAAACAGCGGTTGGCAAGAGTTATCCTACGCTTGATCTCGGCTTTATAGCAGTCAAGGGCCTCCACGAGTTCTTCGGCTGCACGTTGCCTGTTAAGAGACCTCACATTCCACATGCAGAACCGAAAAGCGTGGTCATTTGTTCGTTTGCTGGGGTCGTCGTCAGTAGATCGGTCAGTATCCGAGGCAATTAGTCGTCTCTGAACAAATTGTTTTTTACGTAGTGAGGGCGTTAACCCCACGCACAACCGCCAGCTGGGAGGCCAGGCCCTTGGGCGAAGGGTCCGGATGGCTCCGGTATCGGTAACCTCGCTAAGGTTGTGAGTGCCGCCGTTGACCCTACATGATAGGGTTCCTCCGCCGCCAACTCTACTCCAAAGTGCCGATATGACCTTGAAGGCAACCTTTTAGATCTGAGCTCCGAATATGTCAGAGAAGCTCTAAAAGGGGGTGTACCAGGTAGCTCTGGCTGTCGCCGTTGGCTAATCTGATGATAAGCTCCTCCGCCGCCATCCGTAAGGAAGATGAGCCCTGATACAGACTCATCCACTCTCCCCCTCTCTCGTTTGCAGCCGCCAATGACGTCCCACGGGGGTTGGGTACCCCATTTTAAGTCGAAGGTGCTCGGCTCCCGGATTTCACCACGGGGAGGTGAGAGTAGGAGTTCATTGACAGAGGCTAAGTGCAGACGTCTGTGCCTGCATAAGTCGCTTGTCAACGCTTCGAAATCAAATTATGATAATAGGGAAACCAAATAACGCTGCAATATTCCAGTATGGGGATTAATGAAAAAAAAGGGTTTTTAGAGTATAAACATCATTAAATGCTACCGTACTAATTTTCAAAAAGCCTAGCAAGGAATTTGAGTTAGATATTATATAAACCAAATGTGCTGAGAAAGGCAGCTTTGAATCAAATATAACACCAAGATTTTTAATTTCACTTACTAATTAAAGTCTCCAACCTCTTTCGAGTCACTGGCAATGCTCAAAGAGTATTTCCTGTCTAGAAAAAGCTTCTCAAACTTGGCCGTTCGGATTCGGCGTAAAACTGTAGGTCTCTTCCACTCGTGAGAGAAACAATAGCACGCACAACACGAGTGGTTGCTGAGAAGCTAGGCCCTGGCCCTCTACGGGCTGTAGCGCCACCCATATTATGTATAATAAAAGTCTCTCGTTACCAAAACTATAATCAAAGGAAATTTGAGATAATGAGCGAAAAGCACTAAAAATCTTACACTTGGAAATACTTAACTCCATATGCACCTTTCAAAAAATGAGTTTATGTCTTTTTGAAAATATAAGCAATCAGTAATTGTAGAAATTCGTGAAAATATTTTCATAGACATTTAGACACTTAGAAAACAGCAAGAAGTACGGGATGTCATTGACAAAAATATTGAAAAGCAGAGGCCCCAAATGACTGCCTTGAGGTAGACCCGACAGAACTTCTATAAAGGAGGATTGTGTGCCTCCAATTTTGACAATCTGATGACGGTTAGACAAATAAGATTTTAGCCATTCAAGAAATTTAATTTTAAACCCAACTTTTCTCAGTTTTTCAACTAAAAGTCGATGGTGAACTCTATCGAGAGCCTTAACGAAATCTGTGTAGAGCACATCAACCTGCATTCTATTTTCTAAAGTAGAAATACAAAAATTAGTGAAAAGACATAAATTCGTTGCAGTGGAGCGACCATTAATAAATTCATGCTGTCTTGAAGCTAAAATTCCTTTCGTCGCAAAATTGAGTCTATCAAAAACAAACTTTTCAAATAGCTTAGGAATTGCTGAAAGTTTAGAGACAGGCCTATAATTTTTAATTAAATGCTCGAGACCACTTTTGTAGATTGGAGTAATGGATGCTATTTTCCACTCCTCAAGAAAGACGCCACTAAGAAGTGATTCATTGAAAATTACTGTTAATGCTATAGAAAGCGAATCAGCGCATTTTGATAATAAAAGAGGTGATATCGAATCAACCCCTGGCTTAATATTTGAATCAAGCTGAGTTAGCCCATTATAGACTTCTTCATCCGCAGGGGAAATATACTTACTTACTTATCAGGCAGACGAACCGTGAAGGGTCTGAGCCTGAGCAATTGCTGCCTTTCATCGGTGACGGTCCTGGACACGCTGCTTCCAGTCATCAAGGCCAAGCTGTCTTGCATCCGCGATGACTCGGTCTTTGTACCGGAGGTTCGGTCTTCCTCTCCTTCTCGAACCAGGAGGCTCGGATTCGAAGACTCTCTTTGCTGGAGCGTTGTTGTCCATTCGTTCGATGTGGCCGAGCCAGTGTAGTCGACGGATTTTTGCCTTCCGGACTACATCCACATCCTTGTACAGCTCGTAGAGTTCGCGTTTGTTACTTCTCCTCCATTCGCCTTCCTCGCAGAAGGGACCATATATCCGACGTAGAATTTTTCTTTCGAAGGCACCAAGAATCAGCTCCGCAACCTTACTTAATGTCCAGCTTTCGGCTCCATGAAGTAGGACTGGCAGAATAAGAATTTTGTGGAGCATGACTTTGGTCCTTCGAGTCAGGAGTTTCGAGCCCAGTTGCCCAGACCGAAGTAGCATCGGTTGCCAAGGGCGATTCTACGTCGGATCTCCACTACGATGTCATTCGTGGAGTTGACGTTTGCCCCGAGGTAGACAAACTCCTTTACTACCTCGAAATTGTAGCTGTCGATTGTGACGTTTTGGCCTAGCTGGTGTGCGGCGGATCGTTTTTGGCTCGACAGCACATATTTTGTTTTGTTTTGTCCTCGTTGACCTTAAGACCAGCTCGTTTCGCCTGTTCCTCAATTGCCGTGAAAGCTTCCACGATGGCACGTTGGGACCGCGCGACAATGTCGATGTCATCCGCGTACCCCAAAAGCTGGACTGACTTGTAGAAGATAGTGCCTTCCGTGTTGACTTTTGCCCGCCGCACTATCTTCTCCAGTACCAGATTGAAGAAATCACTCGACAGCGCATCTCCTTGCCGAAATCCGGTGCAGGTTTCGAACCGAACTGCACGGTGCATCGCGTATGTGTTAGCGTGGTGCGACACAACCGGATCAGTTTTCCCGGGATCCCGAATTCGGCCATCGCTTCGAATAGCTCCTTGTGATGAATGCTGTCGTATGCGGCTTTAAAATCGATGAAAAGATGGTGAGTATCGATTTGTCGCTTTATACTGCGTGAGGATATTTTCTAGTTTTTATGCGGCTTCCGGAGTGTAGAGTGTTCTAACATTCCAGGAGCACACTCGCAAATCGTAGTCCTTTTTCGCGCCGTGTCGTCGTTGGGGTTCCGTCCGTTCTTCCGAGGCTGCTTGCTCTTCCGTAACACTTTTTTTTTTTTGTGGGTGGGTTGTTAGCCCTCCGCATAACCGCTGGGGAGAAAATATGTCGAAGTCTATTACCGAAGTAAGACCAGGATACAGGTTTTCCGTATTCGGTGTAATGTCAACAGTTTGACTGAAAGAACTTTGCAAAAAGGTTGCATGTAGATTCGGTATCGCAAGCACTTTCACCGTCGAGCTCCATAGAATTTGGAAAAACCGAGCTATTACGAGCCTTAGAACTGGCAGCTGCTTCTTCGAACGAAAATGCCTATGCTTCGATGGTTTGGGCATGTGGCACGACATCCGATGCGTGGATTAAATGCGACTGCAACAGGTAGGTGGTAGTTTGGCAGAGACAGGACGAGGTGGGTGTACCAAATCCAAAAACTTGACTGTTGGCTAAAGGGCGTAAATCCCGATCAGTTAGAGCCGCTGGCGGCGGATCGAGTGGCCGGAAGATCTCCAGAGGTTGTAGGTTCCGAGCTAAGCTCATGCTTTAGACACTGACACTTTTACCTCTCTTCCGACGGGAAGACGGCAAACGTATCACCTGCTTCCACCACCATTGGTTAGACTCTTGTACCCACGACTAGCTTAGGAAAGGGTTATCAGCAGTATCGGAGCCTCATAATAGCGCGTTAAGCCTGTCCCCAAGGAAGCCCGGTGCTGGAGAGACTCCGTTAAGACACGGATCAGTTGACACCCTGAGCTATGGGGATTATAGACATCGTTCGCCAATCGCAACAAATCCCTCTGATCAACTTTCCCAGGCAGAGGTACGCCTTCAGGAGGCTTGCGCTTGAGTCCCCGCACCGCCCAAAGGATCCTATCTATGCGAGGTTGGCTGCTTAAATTCACAGCGCTTTCAACTACAGACGTATTGTTCAATGATTGGGGATAAAATGAACTCAAAGTTGCACATCCGTAATGTATATCTGTATAATCGTCACCAGAAGGCCCGTTTCCCACTCGTAATCCCATGAAAACCATTCTCCTCCAAACTCTTTCAGAACTCCAGCCAAGTTATCCGCTTTCCAATTCCCGGCTACCTTTGATGTTAAAATTCACACCCACGCACCCGGGATGCAACTAGACAGCACCGCACTGAGCCATCAAAGCCATCAAGCCATCACCCTAAATGAAAGTGCAAGCGATACGCTCGTCCGCGATGGCATCCACGCGAACCCCGCGCCAACGTGTGATTTACTATTTCCAGCCAGCAGCCGCACAGAATCACTAGTAGACCGCCACCATCGCCCGGTCTCCATTAAGGTTTTCCCACGTCCTTCCTAATCGATTCCGAGCCACTACTGTCTTTACGCGCCCCGTCGTACGTGCGTGTCCACGACGAATTCCGCACTCTCGCATGCGATGGCTAACCCTTCGGACTCGTACCTGTCGAACTGAGGCGACAGATGTGTCCCGATACTTTACGACCTCCACCTCTGCATCTCGCCGCATATTAATTGCCACCGATTACCCGATCCAGTTTCGGGCCGAATTCAAGGCAGTCTCTCGGATCTTTTTCTCCGTTCTTGAATAATTCATTCCCGCGCCTGGCTTGGGGCGTTGAAAACGTTTTGTTATTATTGTCCGATAGTCAAACCCACTTAAGTATCTTTTGAATAATTTTTCGGTAGATCGGTGAAACCGTAAGAAAAAAAAATATTCCTTCAAAGCTGCGACTGTGACTTGAGGCGTAAGCAGTGCCTCCTGCGGCACACCGTGTGTGTGTGTCGATCGGTATGATCATCGGCATCGGACACAGGAATCGGATTAGAACTGTACATTGGTCGGGCACAATCAAGAGCAGTGCAGTGCACTTGGAACGAATTTAATTTTATTCAGATACAATTTGATGGTGGTATCTTATGGGAACGCGGCGCGCTCCTGAGATGTTAGGTCGCCATTAAAGTGGGATTACGGGTGTTCGACTGGGGATGCAAATCGTTTAGGTTCGGTCAGCGTATCTCTGTTGGCTTTTAATTAGAACTCGAACAGTGGCTGCTGCTCGAGTGGGGTTCATGAATTTAGAACGATCAAATGATCTCTGATCTGTGCTCTGTCCAGATTTCGATCGTTCGGCATCGGACGTCGGAGAGTTTTTTTTTCGTGGGGTTTCTCACGATTATGGTGCATTAACCACGGCCATTTGCCGGTCTCGAGTCTAAGCTGGGCTTAGCTTAGTTTTTGTCTTGGATTAGTTGAAGTTTGGGTTAATCGATGGGCATGCCTATCGCAAGCAGTGATTAAAGTTAATTAAAAACGAGAGCTGGTTAGAAGAATGAGGTATGTGCACTAGTGACCACCTGTTTTGTGTAATTGTTGAGCGGGGATATTCGATCGCGATCGATTAGGAGGCCGTCCTACAGGCGACATTGGGAAACGTTAATTTATTTAGTGATCTTGTGGATTGTTGCGGGGGCGCGTATTTCAATTTATGTTTTCTTAATAAACGTTCAACTTAAATTGCAGCAGTTTATATACGCTTGAGTCGGGCATAACAGAGAGCTTGGTAATCAAATAATGGGATGCTATTTATGTTCCGTGTTAATTCTACTTACCTCTAGATGTACGGCCTGGAAAGGTAATGCTTGTCGCGGTGTTGGTATGTGCGTCGACCCCAACCTCGACGTCGAAGGTTCGATCCATGGTCTGGTCTCACCTCTTTCGAGTCACTGACAATGCTCAAAGAGTATTTCCTGTTTAGTAGAGCTTCTCAAACTTGGCCGTTCGGGGTCGGAATAAAACTGTAGGTCTCTTCCACTTGGGAGAGTGCAATAGCACGTACAACACGAGTGGTTGCTGAGAAGCTAGGCCCTGGCCCTCTACGGGCTGTAGCGCCACCCATATTATTATTATTATTACTAACACAAGATAACTCGATAAGTGTCTTGATGAACTTCTTCAGGTCTATCGCTAGATTTTGCTAGTAGCACATGATGGACTCGCTCAAGATGACACTTCAAATTCGTAGTATTACCAACAAATTTCAGTGTTCTTTTGCAGATCTTGCAATGCACGGATTTTTGCATCTTTTTTGCCCCCTGTTTTCGTTTTGAAATTCCCTGAAATGAACCTATCATACATATGAAGTTAATGTAGTAATAATGCAGTGTTCGATGTAAATGTAGTACTCCATGCCATGCGAGTGGTTAGTAGTCACTCGAGAGATTAGTAGTCATTCGAGTGATTGATTGAGAATCGAAATGTTCTCGACATGTTTTAATAATGCGCCCATCACTAGCTCTTAACACAAGCAACACATCTTTGAATCCCAAATACTACCTCTAAACCCCACGTGTAGACGCTAGACTCATGTCGCTTGTATCAGGGAGTGCAACAGAGCTCTAACTGCAAACGAAGACTGTCACCTTCCCTGACAGGCGCTGACTTCACCCACAAGGCTGCCAATGTCTTTTTAGCAGAGTGAAGGAAAAGACGACGCTATAAACTGCTGCCCCTTTATTCAGAGCCCAAAACGACTGGAAGGCACAGTTGGTTGAGAGAGTGTCCTTGGTTAAGGAGCCAGTGTCGATCAGTGGTAATGGTCTGACTATGGATATCACAATGACTGCATTTTTTTTTCTCATTTTTGTTTTATTCTCAATTCATTTACTTACATGCTAGACAAAAATGCTTAAAACTAGCTTAACTAACTTAACAAATGTTCTTACACCTAACCTACTGACCCTATACGGGTACTCTAAGCTATTCTTATTTTACATTTTTGTTCTGTGCCTTTCGGCGTATGCTATGTTTTTGTATTGTGCTGAAGAACACACTGTTTTCGTTTAATTTGTTTCGCCAAAAAAACTGCATTGCCTATGCGGTTCACATCGCAATAGCTTTCACAGGAAAACTTCTATCAGAGCCATGATGGAATCTATACTCAAAATCACAGAAAAGTGGACACTCGATTTCGGACTGGATGTGAGCCTATCACAACCAGAACTTGTACTGTTCACGAGAAACATATCCTCACTTAAGTTGAGGCCCAGGTCCACCCCGGACTGTAGCGCCACACAAAGAAGAAGAACCCAATCACCGAGAGACACGGACTTGTGAGTCGTGGTTGATGATAATCTTGGGAAACTAACATATCGGCTGAAACCTCGCATTTTCAGTTGAGCTTAGTCTGGGCGCCACAAAATTACTTCACACCGTCAAGGAAATGTGTCTGCTTTAGTTCACGTTAATCTCAGAGGCGACATCAGAAGAAGAAATTAAATAAATGATTATTGTCGAGAGTCTATACCTCAACCTTAGATTCTATTACGCCCCATTTTTGTATCTTTGCTTTCTTAAGAGCTCCCAGTTCTATTCAGAGTTGTTTTGAGGGTTATAGCTGATTTTGTGCAATGGTGGAAGAGATTTGTACTGCAGTGTACCCGCTGAATCTGAGAACGAGAGCTGGTTCTAGTGACTTCAGGTGCTCCCTGAATCTGCCCTGTTGAAGGCCGGTTACGATTCAGGTGTTATTCTTGCTGTTGGTATTGACCCAAGAGTTTCTTGGCCTACTTCATGCAATGAGCGTTGTTCCAGGATTCTGCCAAGTTCCTTCTTTCTAGTTCTCTGAACTCTTTCTTGAGGATATGATCTGCCACAGCGCAGCGAAGGATTTGTCGTATAAGAGGTTCCGATGCTCTTTCCTACCGAACTAGTCGGCATTTCATTGACTAACACTGATGCGAATAGGTTCTCTTTTCTATGGGAGCAGAGAACTCTTGACCTGGAGCCGGCAATGAGCTGATTTGACTTGCAGCTGTAAGGCCCACAAGGCGCGGCACAAATCTCGTGACAGTATATACATATGTGCCTCCTGCTGACTTTGTTAGTAGAGCCATTCTATAGCCATATTTTATTAGCAGTGTTTTGTGCGCTTACCGTTTTCAGTGTGAATTCTAAAAGATGCGAGTGAAAACAAGGGAATATAGAAAAACAAAAGGCATGTGTTTTCCATAAACGACTAGAACAAGAACAACTTTTTATTACTACGGAAGTAGACAGAGACAGAATAATTTTGAAAATGTCAAGATTATTTGGCGATGGAAAGAAACAATTTAGGATGAAGCCACAAGTAGGCTTTTAGCGACGAACACTCTGGCGCAAAGTTATAGTCAACTACACTTTAAGGACTTAACTCCGAACTAGATGCAAGCAAATTTAAAACTAAAAGCATGCTTTGACTTTTCTGCAAAAATAAAACCTTCTTAAACTGCCACTAACTAGTCTGTACTTTACAACGTACTTATGTGTAATTTTAATCGAACACTCCTTAAAATGACAGTTCGGGTAAACAAATTCATCCGAACTATCAACAATCGTAATTTCACGGCTGCCATTGGCTTGTTTTGTATTATTCTTTGTCTTTTCTGATGATTATAATCAAGGATAAGACCGACGACTCGTAAATGATTGACAAAAAGAAGCGTGCCTGGGAGGCAATTAGAATCGGCAGGCTTGCTGCTGGATAAACAGGAAGCACTTATAAAATCATCAGAGTACAAGAATGCAGATAACTGCAAAGAAAGCGAAATCAGCTACAACGAAAGCTATTGAAGGAGTTCCACAACACAAGGCTCTCAAATTTAATGAACAAATTTCTCGCAACTGGAATAAGCTATAATTATCAATAAAATAATTATCAATAAAGTGTACTTATGCCGAGTATATCTTTGCGCCTCTGTATTGTAATACAGAATTCTTTAAAAGTTAGTTACTTCATTTATAAGGCCAGTTTGCGTCCGCAATGACTTGGTCTTGAAAACAGAGGTTTGGTTTTTTTCCCCAAACCAGGAGGACGAGATTTGATTAGCTGTAGCGTTGTGCTTACGCGTTCAACGTGGACTAGCCGGTACAGTTGACGCGTTTTAGTGTTCCGGATGCGGATACTGTACATGCCCAAAGTTAGCGGTTGTGGTTTCTCCTCCATTCACCTTCCTCGCAGGGAATCAGCTCTGCTGTCTTCCTGCTTATCGTCGTGCTTTTGGCTCCATACAGCAGGACGGGCGAAGAATTTGTTTTGCAGTTGTACCCATAAGTACCGCTTGCCAAGAACTCCACTAGGTTGTCGTTTGTGGGGCTCCCGTATGTGCCTACCCTGGCACATCTTTGTGTGGCGCTACAGTCCGGGGTGAACCTGGGCCTCATATTTTGTTTTCCGCTTTGTTGTTTGCCCCTCATTCAATCAAATCTGGTTCAGTTACCATTTGCCGTTGGGATCAAATTAACGCCTCTGGGTGTCACATTAAACTATCACTTGTAATTTCGCTGGCAGCCCTAACCTACAAGGTCAGGTATTTGAAATATTTGACATAATAGTGAGTAGGAATCAATCAGATAGGGAAGTTTTATCTGACTAAACATGTTGGTCCCAACATCCGCATGTGGGTCTTGATAAGAGGTAAAAATCAATCAATCCTAGTTGAAGAGATGAAAGGGGAGCTTTGATGACTATGAATATTCGTACCGCCTAAAGTGTTCGATGGAATTTCGAGTCGGCTTTCAAAATTTGTACCTTGCCACCGAAATAATGAAACATAGCACAAAAAGGATGAGTTTGTTTCATGTGTAAGGGTAGTAGTTTAAATCTTATGTTGGTTGTAAGCGCTGCTCCCTCTATATTTGAGCTTTGTTAATCGCAGAGCGGAGCCAACTTCACAAGGGAGGATCGTCGGCCATCATGAAAAAAGGACATAAATGGCGGAGGATATTTCTTTTTGACAGTCGGCAACCGAGATTGACAAAAAAAGAAATGTAAAGAGAAATCTTGACATTCCGGACCCATCTGTTTCTTAATTGAAAATAAAATTAGAGTTATTTCACATGATGGATGTACCTCAAGAATCTATGAAATAATATTTTTTAATTAAAAAAAAATTATGAAAAATTTGTTTTTTTGTTGACAACGGAAAATATCGAGCTTTGTTCTCTTACTAACCACATTTCTTATAATTTCAAATAGGTACTTAATCAATCATCAGCTAATAATTTTAAAGCTAAATTTGCATGAGTTTGGGGGACGTCTGTTGCTTGAAATTGATTCAAAGCAAGAGCGATATCCTTATCTCTTGTACCCAAGCTAGCAGTACGTCTGCCTTTTGTTCGAGACGAACATTCTAAGAATGACTGTTTTTGCCTTCCCTGAAATTTTGTTTAACCTCTGTATTCACTGCATTTTCTTAGAAAACTCATTGGGATAGTACTTCTTGTACTCAGACTCGGGTATACGATACAAACGGAGACAAGTCCGAAGTCTCGTTGTCTCTCGAAAACCTCATCTTTTCCATCTGGGAAGGACTCACGTTGAACCACAGTGGACAACCGTATGCCATAATTGGCCGGATGAGAGCCATGTAGCAGATTACCTTCACCCTGGTATCAAGTTGGCTGCTGTAAAACAACCTTCTTGCCACAGCAAAGGCCTTTTTAGCTTTGGCCAGAGCAATATCTATATGTTTGTCAAATGCGATATTGATCCAACCAAATGCCAAGATACCTAACTACACTTTTCACATCTAAAGGGCGTCCCTGTGGGTCAACAATGCCGAACTTACGCCAGTTTGTGCGCGTATCCCATAATGCCATGTACAAGGGGGTTCTGAAAATGATAGTTTCACACTTCCGGAAGTTGATAATCAACTTCCAGTCGTCGCAAAATCGCTGAATTTGTTCGAAGTCACCTTGCAACAAGATATTTATTTCTTCGACCTTCGGACCTGATCTGTGCGCCACTAAATCGTCGGCGTACGCAATTAAGTGCGGCATTGAACCTATCAGATCAGCAGTGAATATTGAAAACAGGATCGGCGAACCAACCGCTCCCTGTTGCAAACCGTTTTTGATGTCAAAGACCGTGGAAGAAGTTACATCGCCACTTTTCACGACGAACTTTCTACCTGCTATCATGTCATAGATCATGTATAGCAATGGTTTACTTATGCCGAGCCTGACCAGCTTGAGGAAGAGCCCCTCCAACCAAACGGTGTCGAACGCTTTCTCCAAGTCAATCAGTCAAGCAACCGTGCATTGTTTTTTGTCCTTATTCCATTGAATGTCGGACACTAGTTTAGACGAGGCATGTATGGTTTCATGCCCCGCCCTGAATCCGAACTGGTTATCGAGTATGATATTATTTTCCTCAACCCATTGCTTCAGAAATCGAATGACTGTCTTTTCAAAAACCTTGCTTATGCAAGGAAGAAGACTGATCGACCGAAGGTTAGTCGGGATAGATCTATCTATGTCCCGTTTAGGGATTGGTTGCACAACTGGCTGTCTTCCAATGTTTTGGGTAATATGCATTTCTTAGCGCATTGTTAAACAGTGTTGTGTAAATTTGCACTGCTTCGGGGGAAAGATGGCGAAGCACAATATTTGGAATACCATCGATTCCCACTGACTTTTTCTTCTTCAGCGAGTTAAAGATACCCCGCAGATCTTCTTGAGAAATCAAGATGTGATTTCTGTCATTGGCGATGGCACTATTTTCCATATTGACGTCATTGAACCTGGTGAAACCTGGAATCTCAGATCGCCATTGACTTATCTCGTTACGAAGATTACTGTGGTTCAGCAGGGCTTCGTTCTCCAGTTCGTGATTCGGCCTACGAACCTCGTTGATCGTATACACTCGCTGGAATACAGCACCAATTGCTTTTACCTTCTCCTGGGGATCTTCCACCACGAAGAAGTCATTGTCCAACACTGCCTCATCTGGATCGATGCCAATTGCTGTTAGTAAATGTTCGTTCTCTGTCGTTCTTGGAAGTCTAACACTCAGAATGTCGTTTTGATCTTTTCTCGGAAATATTTTATTTACTTGCGGGAACATACCCGGGTTGTTGAAACGCACAGTCCGCATTTTATTGCCCCAGTGCAAGCTTATAGCTATGCTATAATTGATATGGATTAATTGTTGGAGATTCTTGATCTCCGACTTCAACGCTCTGACTTACGCGTTTTGTGGATCTGTAACCCGTCTATACAAGAGTTTGAGTCTTGACAGCAGCCTACTTTTGTGCACGTGAAGTGCATCGATGGTAGCATTTCGATAAACATCGCTGTCATCGACTTGTACTACTTTTGGGATAGTTTTGTCCATAGTACGTTTGATTACGTTGTCTATCTGTCTGAGGTACCTATCAACCTCCTCGTTTGTCAGTTTTCTGTTTGAAGGAGGACTGATCCGCGAATATATCTTGCTGAACAGAAATTCTGTATGTTCCATGTTGTAGGCAGTGTTACTCCAGGGACTCTACAGAGTCAAAAGGACTCATAATTTTTTGATTTGACTCATTTTTTTAAACATCTAACGTAATTTTATTTCACATTTTCATTTTCATAAATTTAAAGCGCTTGAACTACGCTTTTATATTTCCTGAACGCTTTCATTTAAAATGCCTGAGCACACACTAGTGCTGCACCCAGACTTCGAGCCAGGAAAGGAATGTAGTATCAATACATATCATATATCATCATAGATGGCTCCAGAACCTACCGCTGCTGCTGGACCGCTGCTTTCGTGGAAGGCGACAACATAAGACTGTACACCTCATTAAGTGTCAGTTTTCTGAGCGGAAGCCTATGCGCAATAGGCTATATTTGAAAAACAGGTGTAAGGGTGATGGTTGGACCTCTCGAGAGCACTATCGTTGAGCATGACCCTCCAGTACGTAGAAAGACCTAGCACTTGCTCCCGACTCCGCCGCATCCTTGTTGTACCTTGGCAGAAATGACTGCAGACCACTTACCGGCGGGCTTAAGCGAAGATGCCCTGTGGGATGCCTATGGAGGGAACGGCTACACGGCAGAGCACTTAATCTGTCATTGATTGGATCAGGTGGCAGGTATTCGGCGCTAATGTGGTTAGAGCTGGTTCTGTAGGCCCTTCACCACAGAAGCGCCTGCTGATCTTCCCAAGGAATTGTAGGTTGCTGCCTGGTAGCACAATGGACCAGTCCTGAGTCTTAGTGCTCCAGTGTAGTATCAAAACCTCAAAAAACAACCTCATACTGGTTTCTTCTGTGTTTATTTAGTTCCCACATCAGGAGGCATTGTGTTATTAAAAACCTTTGTCGGGACTCATTTATTTTCAAAATTACTCGCTTTTTAAGCTTCTGGGACTCATAAATAATGTGACCTGTGGTAACACTGGTTGTGGGTCAAACGCTTCATTGTGCTCACCTGCACCTCCAACCATTTTTATTTCACGCCATATGTTGAATTTAGTATGTATCGCGGAGGGAGTTGACCTAAATAGCTGAGTGCTTTTGTTTGAGTTGTTTGAGAGTTCTAGCGCAGGTCATCACTGTAATCGTCCTTCTTAGACTCCAAGTTAGGCTGAAACTGCAAAATCAAAGCAAATGCTTAATCTCTGTAGCACTCAAGTTGCCTCGTTCCGTCGGCTCCCCCTTGGAGGTATAGCTAAAGTGAACTAACTCGATATTTCTTAACATCTTGAAAATATGGATGGCAAGTGTAGAAAGGTGGGTCTTTGAATCCATTCGGATTCGATTTAGAACTGCCGAGTAGCTTTATCGGCCACATACGTAGAGAGAGGCATCAACCACCTTCGAACTCGGTAGGCAGGTCGTCTACAAAGTGTTGTTTGAATGGATAACGATTGCTCAACTGCCTGAAAAGCGTGCTAGACTAGGAGTAGCACTTTGATAAAAACAAAAACAAACCACTCCACTCCTCGATGTGAACCTGCCAAAAGGGACTTTGACGCTGAGATGAACTCTATTCCTCCAAGTCGTGATTTCTGAAACAGCCCAAGCCCCTTGACTGACGGAGTTCCCCGAAGACACAGGCACATCTGTGCCTTGAACCAGGAAATACTAGCCACTACCACAAATCTCATTTTATACAAGGCATGCCCTCCCTACTCACTCCCATCGTTGCAACGACCGTGGAGGGCGTTCGGAGGCGGTGAACCAGTTAAAACACTCCAGCCCTCGTTGATTTTTACGAGCGGTACCATAATTCTTCTCCACAACCGCAGCATTCGCATGCCAGGTCCGCTGCAGCACAGCAGCTCGTTCTCAGTGTCATTCCATCTCCATCACCATCATTCGCAGCCATCATCCATCTTCTCAGCTACTGAAGTAGCTGATGATGTTGTAGACCCAATGCAGATTTGTAACCATTAAAAATTTTTATGCAAATTAGTCCAAGGGATGCCCGCCAACCACGCACACAAGTGCACGGGCATTCCTCGCTTTGCATAGATAGACATCCATCCCGGACGAAACGAGCTCTAACACATCTCTCATCTCTAACAGCGGCAGCGGCGTCGACCGAAATGATGACGACAACGACAACAGCGCTGCTGCTGCTGCTGATGATGATGATGATGAGGAGCTTACCACTTCGTGTCCATCGGAGGACGTGCGACGGTGAAGCGGGTGACCCAGCGATGCCGATAGCAATGGGAATTCAAAATTTATGTGCTCACTCCGGTTGTCTACTGGCGGAGATGTTTTACGATGTTCCCTTTTTCGGCCGCCGTCGCCAGCACCAGCACCAGCACCCTCCGACACAAACGGCCACAAACGGCCACAAACGGCCTCTAGCCGTAATGAGTCAGTTGCAAGGCACCCAATAGAGGTGTACCTAATCTCAGAATGAAATAAAAATTGTTTTCGTTCCCGTCTTGCAGAAGCCCAGGCCTGCCGCGCCGCACCGTGCCTCATGGGCTGTCAAAAATACGCAACCCAAGAGCCGATAGTCGAGATCGGAGATCCGAAACTCCGAGCCTAAGTAAAAAGCATTTAATGACCGCCGCGGCGCGGCGAGTGGTGCCGGTGGTGGAGTGCCATGGCAGGCGGAATTCGGCCCCGGGCCACGTCTCTGCCCGGACCAGAAGTACTAATTGTAAATGCTTTTTGGCGGCTGGCGTGAAATTTCTAATGGAAGTGCCATTTTTATGGGCAGCCCCCATCTTGTTGTGGCGGTGTGCGCGCAGTCCGCACTGCGGGACGGGAGCGTGGCGGCTGACTTAGCCCACAATAGATATCCAGAGTGTTCAAGCAGGCATTTTACCAGATTCTCATCCAAATTGATTGCGCGCGCTGATAATGATCGTCGCTGGGGGGACGCTCGTTGACCAACCAAGCGGCGGCGACGCTGATGATGATGATGATGATGATGGAGAAGCTGGTGGCTACTAGGCAGTAGCCAATATCTATATCGGAGCATTGACAGGTTGAAGGGTCATCCTTCATGTCGGAGAGCGCTTAGCCCACTTAATTGTTGTTTTTGTATCCAATTGAATTTTTCCCTGTTTAGTCGGTTCATTATTGCCAAAGGGCTCGAAGTCTTGACTTGCTGATGTAAATGGAGTTCGTTTCTGAGAAACGAACTGAAGTACACGGCAGCGAGACGGACACTTTGCGGAATCTGATGAATCGCTAATGAGATGAATTTGATGGGCGCGCTTCGATGTGGAGGAATGGGAACAATGAGTGCTTGTGTCGTCGGTGGGTAAAGACTCAATTTGCGAGGTGTCAGGAGCGGCTCAGGGGACAGTGGAATTCGGGAGAGCACTTGCCAGTCGGGTTTTGATACAGCACTTGATGGCGGAAGATGTCTTTTTTTTTTTTTCGTCTTAAGTGGCTGAGCTAGAGTATGATGAGGGGAACGTTGGAAAGAAATGTGCTGATTTTTGATTTCATAGCAAATGGTAACCGAATGCAATGGTTGCCCTCCTTGAAGGCTGCAATTTAATTCCGTGGCATTGCCAACTGGGGCACTCCCCCTGTTATCAGAAAATACTCGTAAGCACACACAAAAACGCATAGCATACTTTCAGGCGCAACAATGCATTGTGCTGCACAGGGAAAATATGTAACACCAGCAACTGTGGTCATTCCCCCAAAACAACCACGAACAAGAACACTCACTGATCCAATTGCATCAACACCAAATGATGAAACAGCAAGTACAAGCAACCCAAACAAACATGAAATCAGGAACAGCAGGCAGTGGTCCAATATTTCGTCAATAAACTTACTGGCAGCCGAGATGAAGACATCGCGTTAAACTCTGAGTAAGCAGGTAAATAAAGACGAAAGCTGAGGCCTGGATTGAATTAATAAGTGCTCCTCTTTTCAACCAAATCTACAACCGACGACATTACTCCCGTGCGGAGCGCAGAGGTACGTTCATAGCACAAACACTTATCAGCCAGCGTCACTGATTTGATTCAATAGAAAGTCTTCCTTCCCGCATTGCACGCGCAGCGGTGCAACTGCGTCTGGATTCAGCACGGACAGACAAGCCGTTGCACCAATGAATGGAACTTGAGGACGAAACCTGATGACATGTTTCAGGCGTAGGTAAGGTTACGGGTTCGAACTGTCATCATCGTCATCGTTTTCTGACCCGCACCATTTACTAAAGGAGTCGCAGGGATAACGCACGCACAAAAGATCTCCAGGTCACTCATCAGGATTTATGCCCAGGCGCAATTCAACCAGGGTATGTGCGTCGACTCTAAGCTCGACGTCGTAGGTTCGATTCCTGCTCTGTGCGACGAAAACAATTTTCACGACCCCACCTCTTTCGAGTCACTGACAATGCTCAAAGAGTATTTCCTGTCTAGAAAAAGCTTCTCAAACAAAGTCGTTCGGATTCGGTATTAAATTGTAGGTCCCTTCAGCTCGTGAGAGAAACAATAGCACTCACAATACGTGTTGTTGCTGTGAAGCTAGGCCCCGGCCCCCTACGGGCTGTAACGCCACCCATATTTTTATTATTATTATAATTCCACGAGTCTTTGGATTTTTGGATTTTTGGTTATGGCAGGAATGACGTCCGAAAGTTTTATCAAAGGGTAAAATAATTATCCAATATTCAAGCCTGTCGGGATGGAAATGGACATCTGGTAGTAGAGTCGCAGTCGATACTGAGAATCTGGAAAGATCATTTCTGTTGAACGTTAAACGGCGCTGAGGACCAAAGTACCGCTGTCAGGCAGAATGTTCCACTCAATCTGGACGATGACAGACACGAATTCCCTCCCCCAGACTTAGACGAGGTCAAGGTAGCAATATCAAGACTGAAGTCTAACAAAGCTGCTGGAGCGGACGGTTTGTCGGCTGAAATATTTAAGGCAGCTGGAGATGACCTGGTTGGGCGCATGCACCAGCTCATCTGCAAGATATGGTCTGAGGAGAGCATGCCCGACGAGTGGAATCTCAGCGTCGTTTGTCCGGTCCACAAGGAAGGAGACCCCTTCAACTGCGCCAACTATCGAGGGCTCAGTCGCCTTAACATCGCGAATAAGATCTTCTCTGCCGTTTTGTGTACCCGCCTGAAGCCGTTCATTAATAATCTGATAGGTCCATATCAGTGTGGCTTCAGGCCAGGAAAGTCCACAACAGACCAAATCTTCACACTACGGCAGATCCTGGAAAAGACCCAAGAAATGCAAATCGACACTCACCATCTGTGCGTCGATTTCAAGGCCGCATATGACAGCGTGCATAGAGACGAGCTATGCAGCGCCATGTCTAGTTTTGACATTCCTGCCAAACTCGTCAGGCTGTGCAGGGTGACGATGGAGAACTCTCGCTGCTCCATTAAGGTCGGTAACGAACTCACCGAGACCTTCAATGTCAAAAAATATTTAGGCGAGGGGATGCGCTGTCATGTGATTTCTTCAACATCGTCCTGGAGAAGATCGTGCGAAACTCACACGCCAACACTAGAGGCACGATCTTCCAGAAGTCCGATGACATTGACGTGATTGGCAGAACTCAGCGAGCCGTCAGTGAGGCTTTTGCAGGCATTGAAGCGGAAGCGGCTAAAATGGGTCTGGCGGTGAATGAGGGCAAAACGAAGTATATGCTGTCCTCAAAGAGGGGCATTCCACATCGACGTCTTGGACAGAGCGTCACAATGGGCAGCTATAACTTTGAGGTGGTCAAGGACTTCACTTACCTCGGCTCCGGAGTAAGACATCAGTACCGAGATCAAGCGTAGGATAACTCTTGCCAACCGCTGTTTCTTCGGGCTCAAGAGCCAATTGAGTAATAGAGCCTCTTTCGAAGAACCAAGTGAGAGAACACTGATCATCCCAGTTGTGCTAAACGGCACGGAGGCATGGACAATCTCGAAAGCGGATGATGAAGTCCTTTGTCTCTTTGAGAGAAAAGTTCTACGTCCAATCTTTGGTCCTGTTTGTGTTGACGGGTTCTGGAGGAGAAGATTTAACCACGAACTGTGCGGGCTGTACAGCGACATGATCCTAGTAAGGCGTCTATGGATGCAACGCCTACGGTGGCTAGGTTATGTAGAGCGAATGGACACCACAGCTCCTGCCCGAAGAATCCTCGAATTCGAACCTGTCGGGCAACGCAACAGAGGACGCCCGCGTTTAAAGTGGCGCACTTAAGTGAAGAAGGACCTCAACCAACTTGGTGTGCGAAACTGGTGACAGCTAGACAGAGATCGCGCTAGTTGGACAGGCATGTTGGTTGAGGCCCAGGTCCACCCCGGAATGTAGCGCCACACAAAGAAGAAGCCACTTAGTGGTTCTTAACAATCTTTCTCTCTTTTAGGCCACTGAACGAATAGCTAGCATTACTTTCCTATCTGCTAACTAGAGTGCCGAGGTCCTTATGCAAATTGTGCCAAGAGCCCACATTCTGGCCTCTTCATCGACTCTTTGAATGCCAGCGAAGTCGCTTCTGTCCAGGTTGCCAGCTAAATAAGGGTAAAAGTTCGTTCATATGTCTGCCCGTCTTCGCTTCATAATTTTTGATCGTACGTTCAGGGCCAGTAGAGATATAAGATGCCAGTCTTTTTGCGGTGGGACTGTCCCTTCTGTGCAGTTGTTGAGAGATAGAAGGCCCCCTTTGTAATTGCACCTAAAGTACAGTCGTGGCATCTATCACCTCATTCTACATTACCGAGGATCCCCTTAAAAGTGACTTAATTTCTGATGAACTGTGCGGTGGCACAACCCTACGACATCAAAGCATGCATGCCGTTGTCACTTCTTGTTAGACGAAGACGAAGAAGAAAGGATGTTTGCGAAAACAGAATGTCAAGCAGTTATAGTGCTTAACTTGACTTGACTGCCGAGTTCTGGCTCATCCACTAATGTGTGTCAAATTCCACGGGCAACTCCATAACCGACGGAAATCAAACTGATCCACGTCATTGAAGTGGCCACACAAGAGACAAGCAAGTGCAAATAGGAAACCACAAGCCACATCTCCGACGGATCTCACTCAAGCATCATCAATCGATACTCTATTGGCATAAGCCAATCATCCGTGACCAATGGGAATGTGTCAAATTCTTGGCATTCCCGCCAGCATCCACTGCAGTTGCATTCGCAACACCCAATTGAATGGCACCACGTCTTGACCATTTCCATTTCAGCCGCAAACACACACATTCCTTATGGCGATTTCCATTAGCCAAGGCGATATCCGCTTTTCCAATTTGACGCGAGATAAGCCCAAGTCTGTTTGTTTCCCATCCCACCTTAACGGTCATCGCTGAATTATTAATATTTTCATATGCACAACCGCTCGATCAAACTGCCCAGATAGGCCGTTCGCATCGTCAGCCACCTTGCTGCATCTCGCCCGGTGCGTAGAGCCGAATCCACTTCAAGCCACGCCATGCCCCACCATGCCACTCCACTCTACTACACTCCACTCTGCCAGCAACAAAGCGACAACAATAACAGTAATAATATCCCAAGTGGCCAATAAGTATTTACAGCGCAGTGCAAACTTTATAGCCAAACACACTCGGTCGGGCGAGAGTGAGAGAGAGAGAGGACTGCTAGTCAGCACGAGTGGGAGGGGGAATGGGAGACTCCTTCCTGCAGCCAGCGCACGGTGACCCATAGCAACTAACTGGCAACAAATTACATTGAGAAGATCTTCGACACTTGCCCAGTTCGGTGGGAGCATTCGCAAAATCCAGTTCCTTTTTTATTTTTTGTGTGCGTTCTGCTTCGTGTGAAACTTGATGCCTTTCGTTTCCTCCTCTTGAGGACGTTCGACGCCGCCACCAGGCCCAGCACCAGTACCATTTGTGTGCATTTGTGCATTTGTGCATCACATTTTCAATTAGACCTCTGATCTCGGGTGTGTTTTTGTGTGCCCCCCTAAACTCGCCACGATGCCAAGGATGTTCGCAAACAAATGAACACTCAGTGACCGTTTCAATGGACGTCTCCTGGCTGAGCCCGTCCCTCGCTGACCAAAACTAAACTGGCAGTGTCTTCTCGGTGCAGTGGGCCCATCGTGCAGCCCCATCTGTCGAACTAAGTGAAACGTGGACGACTTAGTGCTCCGCACAACTATCCATCGGTACGCTGTTGCTGCTGGTGTGTCGCAAGTGACTCGCCCAACATTTCGCTTCTTCGGAAGACCAACGACAACGACAACTCTCCGGTGATGGGCCATGCCGATGATGATGATGATGATGTGGTCGGCGATGATGTCGACGATACGATAGACGGACGACCTCTTTTCGATGTTGAAGTGCCAATGAATCTTCAAAGATGTTCACATTCCGATGTGCATTGGCATTGGCACATGGGCCCCCCCGTTTGCCCGGCACTCCACACACAGTGGCAATGAGGATTGAAGATGGAACACTTCTACTGTCGATTGCATTCCTTGTTGCCGTTGGTCCCACTGGTGCACTGGGCGAGTGAAGTTGAAAATGTAAATTTCCAAGTCCTGACGGTGCAGTGGAGTGGTTTCACTTCAGCTCGCGGTTGGTAAATAATTCGCGAGGAGTCGTTGGGGTCGCCGCTGTGGGAAAGTTGAGAGGGCCAGGGAACTGTGCTGTTGACCGTGGCATGCATGGCGGAGATGGAGAACTCGTTTGTTCGCTGTGATTTTGAATCGATGCTAGAGCGACGGCACCACTTGCGAATTGAATTCTTCCAGAGTTAACAAGAAGTTCAACGACAGTTGACTCTTAATTGTGGCCACGGTTCCATTTGGCGAAATGCTGTGACTGTTGGTGTGACGAATTTATTCTGATTGGTGAGTGACTCGAGCAAGGGGAGGGATGTTCTTGGGAAGCGCTGGTATTTCGGAGAGTTGAATGAGCAGCGACACAGTCGATCATAAGAGTCAAGTGGGTTTAGAGGAACGATTAGAGAAAACACCGATGCTCCCGATTAATGTTTGAGGGTGCAAATGGATCAATTAGTCATGCGTCAAGCAACAGACTGGGATCTCGGAAAGTGGAAATAGAAACAAACTCTAACAAAACTACTTCAAATTAAAGAGAGTGCGTGATGGAGTACACCATCATTAATGGCAAGGAACGTGCAGTCGAACAGTCTGAGAAAACCGAGGAGTTGCATCCGAATCATTGAATCCGAATCTGTGGGGCAACACAAAGAGGACGCCCGCGTTTAAGGTGGCGCGCCCAAGTGGAGAAGGACCTCAAACAACTGGTTGTTCGAAACTGGAGACAGCTAGCTAAAGATGACGATACTTGGAGCGACTTGTTGGTTGAGGCCGAGGTCTACCGCGGGCTGTAGCGCCATACAAGGAAGTTTCCTATTATCGTTCGCTCTATCCACAGGAATGTAGATGCCTTCAACTGCACCAACTACCGGGGATAGGTTAGGCACGAGAGGACAGCAGCCACCATTGGGCCAGTGCTACCACACGGATCTGTGTCTATTCCGAACACCATTATGAGCTTTTGATGAAGTGGCGAACGTTGCTTAGTTGGGCCAGGTCATTGAAGTCATCGATTTCCAGAAATCTGTACACTGAACCTACGAGCTAAGAGACCACTTTAGTTGCATAACATATGAACAATAGTTTCTTCCTGTGGGAATCGATGGTATACCGAATATTGTGCTTCGCCATCTTCCCCCCGAAGCATTGCAAATTTACACAATGCGCTAAGAAATACATATTACCCAAAACATTGGAAGACAGCTGTGGTGCAACCAATCCCTAAACGGGACAAAGATAGATCTATCCCGACTAACCTTCGGTCGATCAGTCTTCTTCCTTGCATAAGCAAGGTTTTCGAAAAGATAGTCATTCGAGTTCTGAAACAATGGGTTGAGGAAAATAATATCATACTGGATAACCAGTTCGGATTCAGGGCGGGGCATGAAACCATACATGCCTCGTCTAAACTAGTGTCCGACATTCAATGGAATAAGGACAAAAAACAATGCACGGGTGCTTGACTGATTGACTTGGAGAAAGCGTTCGACACCGTTTGGTTGGAGGGCCTCTTCCTCAAGCTGTTCAGACTCGGCATAAGTAAACCATTGCTATATATGATCTATGACATGATAGCAGGTAGAAAGTTCGTCGTGAAAAGTGGCGATGTAGCTTCTACCACGGTCTTTGACATCAAAAACGGTATGCAACAAAGAGCGGTTTTTCAATATTCACTGCAGATCTGATAGGTTCAATGCCGCACTTAATTGCGTACGCCGACGATTTAGTGGCGCACAGATCAGGTCCGAAGGTCGAAGAAATAAATATCTTGTTGCAAGGTGACTTCGAACAAATTGAGCGATTTTGCGACGACTGGAAGTTGATTATCAACTTCCGGAAGTGTGAAACTATACTTTGCAGAACTCCGTTGTACATGGCATCATGGGATACGCGCACAAACTGGCGTAACTTTGGCATTGTTGACCCACAGGGACGCCCTTTAGAGGTGAAAAGTGTAGTTAGGTATCTTGGCATTTGGTTGGATCAATATCTGTATTTTGACAAATATATAGATATTGCTCTGGACAAAGCTAAAGAGGCTTTTGCTGTGGCAAGGAGGTTGTTTTACAGAAGCCAACTGGATACCAGGGTGAAGGTAATCTGCTACTTTTCCCTCATCCGGCCAATTTTGGCATACGGTTGTCCATTATGGTTCAACGTGAGTCCTTCCCAGATGGAAAAGATGAGGTTGTTCGAGAGACAATGTCTTCGGACTTCTCTCCGTTTGTATCGTACTTCCGAATCTGAGTACAAGAAGTACTATCCCAATGAGGTCTTGTACAACGAGGCAAACCTCAAAAGGATAGAAAATTGTATTACTAAGCTGATCAGAAGGCACATTGCACGAGCTATGACTTCTTCCAACAGTCTGATCTTTGGGGCTTACTACCCCAACGTTATGTATCATGAGAGAGTGCGCCTTTCTGACTTTATTCCTCCCGAGGCCTTCCTCTATCTCGACACAATTGGCCTAATACAGGATCCACACGGATGTCCTGTAATCTTCCATGTCGTACGCCGAACAGTGGACAGGCGACTTCAATACGAACGGGATGTCGCTCGCAGTCACCAGGATCTCCTCCGGTTCAGTAGAGCGATCTCTGCTCGAGACAGGAGAGAGTCTGCTAAAGAACGGCAATTTTATTGTTGGTTACACCAAAACCAGTCTCCGCCGCGGGTAGCTTCTCATATTGACGCGCGAGTTGACCATAGTGGCCAACTTACATAGGTTATAAGTTAGAGCGTAAGAGAAAAAAAAAAAAAAATTAACAAATGAAAACAAAAAGTACAAAAATCCACAAAAAAAAAAAAAAGTGCACCACGGCGTATAAATTATATATGTTAGGCATATACATGACATATACGCCCTGGTGCACGCGTCCGTGTGTCACGGACATAGTTAAGATAGTACCTTAAGTTTTAATGTTAGGTTAAGTTAGTTTAAGATAGAAAAAAAAGAACAAAAAAGCCAAGTTTTTTAACAGTTTTCTTGGCATAAGATATTAAGATATTAATAGAATCCAAAAGACGAAACAAAAAAAAAATGCTCAAGCCGAAAGGCATTACTAAATTTAGTTTGTATTAGCTTAGAGTACCCGTATAGGGTCAGTAGGTTAGATATAAGAACGTAAGAATTTTTGTCTAGCATCCAAGCAAATGAATTGAAAAATAAAAAAAATGAATAAAAAAAAAACATAGTTTCTTTCTCATTCTCGTCTCGGCAGCTCCTTCAGAAGGTATATTAAGGGTGATCTATCCTAGAGGCAAGAGTACCAATCGCGTATTGCTGTGTTATAACGCCTAGAAGGGTTCAAAGATTAGCCGTATCATATTCAATAGATTATGTGAGCACTTTGAGATCTAGCGTAGTGCAAAATTATGAAAGCATCTCGTGCCACTTGCCCGTCTACGATTTGCTTGAGTATATGCCTTATATTAGCAATTCTGCATCGATGGCAGGTCGCCATACGGCAATAGTTCAGAATTTGTGCTCTTTCTCCGTCCGCTTTGCAATTCTCTCGAAATACTTCAGCGTCCCGGCAACCACATAAGTACTCAACTTACTTACTTGTCACTCCGGCGACCCTTGGAAGGTCCGAGCCTGAGCAATTGCTGCCTCTCATAGCTGATGGTCCTAAGCACGCTGCTTGACAATGGTTTACAACTTACTTAGACTTTGTAAGCTTCCAAATCCAAAAAAGGTGCACCACGGCGTATAGATCATACCATATATGCCTGGTGCCCTGGTGCAAGCGTCTATCACAACAGGGTTAGTTCAGTTAGTTAAAGGTTATGGTAATAATAATAACAATCGAATAATTCCTTGCGAAGTATGCTATCGTATGCATCTTGAAAAACTCGCTGGTCTTCGCCAGGATTTGCCTTAGTGTGAAGATTTTGTCAACACGGAAGGCACTATCTTCCACAAGTCAGTCCAGCTGTTGGGATACGCTGATGACATCGACATTATCGCGCGGTCCCAACGCGCTGTAGTGGACGCTTTCACGGCAATTAAGGAACAGGCGAGCTGGTCTAAAGGTGAAAAAGGACAAAAGTAAAATCTGTCGAGCAAAAAACGATCCGCCGCACACCACCTAGGCCAAAACGTCACAATCGACAGCTACAATTTCCAGGTAGGAAAGGAGTTTGTCTACCTCGGGGCAAATGTGAACTCCACGAATGACATCGTAGTGGAGATCCGACGTAGAATCGCCCTTGGCAACCGATGCTACTTCGATTCGTCAAAACAACTGGGCTCGAAACTCCTGACTCGAAGGACCAAAGTCATGCTCTACAAAACTCTTATTCTGCCAGTCCTACTTCATGGAGCCGAAAGCTGGACATTAAGTTGGGCTGCAGAGCTGATTCTTGGTGCTTTCGAAAGAAAAATTCCACGTCGGATATATGGTCCCGTCTGCGAGGAAGACTAATGGAGGAGTAGACACAACCGCGAACTCTACGAGCTGTACAAGGATGTGGACGTCTTCCGGAGATTCCCTTGCAGGCGTAAAAGGCTCTGCACGTCTTCTTGACTGAATGGTCTAAATTAGACTTCGAGCTGACTCTGGGATCTAAAATGAGGCCAAGGGTTCTTAGCGCTGGTGCACAAGGAGAGCGGTAAATCATTCAGAAAGGAAAGGCAGTTTGTTTAATTTCGTGCTAGTGGTGAAGAGCATCAGTTCCCTTCAGTTGTGGTGCCTAGACCACAACTCTCAGCCGAAGTGCAAACGTTCCTCAAAGCGTCCCTCATGATCTCCGATCAGTCAGAAACACCCCCAAGCATACCCAAACTCATCCAACCAATAACAATAGATCTAAAGAAAAATGAAATGTTTTATTTCAAATTCACGCGATAGATACACTACTTTTGAATAAATGCGTGTTATTTAAACGTAAGGGCAAGAATCTCTAATACTGCGTCGTCTCGAAAGCGGATCTGACTCCACACGAACTCTGCTCTCTCACTCGTCAATATCTTTCGTACTTCCCCTTGACCACCGGTTGATTGGTGGTCGGAGTTGGAACCGCCAGTGTGTAGACCTCGTAGTCGGCCACCACGAAGTTGTAGTCACCGAACAGTGGCATGTACGATGCATTCGGGCCGTCGTAACTGTGCGGCAGATTCGAGTAGGAGTCCATGTTCATGTTGCAGTTGTTCGATATCAGGAGGTCAGCTCCAGCGCCGAAAATTGGTCCACAGCTGGAAGAGGAAAACACACAGGTGTTGACACACATGTACTGAGTGCGCGTGATGCAGTTTACTTACTCTGGGTGATAGCAGATGGCGTAGGGCTTTTTAACGATGTCGAATTTCGCCGGCTGAGAGTCGTTGTTGGTGTTGAATGTGAAGAGGAACGCACGCTCCGAATGGATGTATCCCCCCTTGCGGCTCGTCTTTGCCCAGGACACGTCGGTGAATCCGCCACTGATTTCTCCACGGCTTCCCTGAAAAGAAATCTCATATCAAACGAAGAGCTTTCACCAAGGCGTGTGAACGGTTACGTACAATGCCGATGACAAAGCAGGGAGCGATCCCATCGCAAAACCTGTGAAACGACGTAGAACTATAGCCGTGACTGGACGCGCGATATACCAAACGCCAGGTCTGCTTCGGAACTCCGAACCTGCAAAGGAAACCATTTGACTGGTGCACACTTTCGACGCAAGTCCAACCGACTTACCACTGGTTGAGCATAGTCTGCAGATGCAACTTATCATTTTTGAGGATGTTCGACCCCGGGAACATGTTCATCATCAAGCGTGGCTGCAATCGCTTGTCATCCTCCGACAGGGGACCGCCGGGCATGGGCACCACAGGCTGGGCATTGCCACCGGGCATTTTGTTCGTATGCAAAGCGGCATAACGATAACGTTCGAGTGACAATTCCATCGGTACAGCACCCGTTGGTTCCACTTCCTCGGCGAACACCTGACTGTCGATGAGAAGGAGTCTCACATGACCCATCACTCCGGACAAATGCTGGCACACTCGGACACGTTCCTCTTCAGTCCAATGGGCTGTGGGCTGAGTCACTCCGGCTTGATTTTTAGCCCATGCCAGGACGCAGCGCCAGACGTCCTCCTCTTCGAGGCAAAACTAAATGCAGAGAAGGAAGTTAGGTGAGTTTTGAAACATGTGCGCGAGTTCAATTACGTAGTCGGACGAGATGAGCTTGATTAGGCCATCCTTGGTCAGGTTGAGGAAAGCGTTTGTCTTCACGCATTCTGTGGCATTCTCTCCGATGTAGATGATGCATCGTTCCATGAAGGAAGCTGCACACTTTGCACCTGAAATAAACCATGAAGTAAGGGTTCCAAAAACAAGTGACGGCTGTCCAATTTGGCCCAGTGAACAATTTGATGCGGGATCATGGAGAGATGAATGTGAACAGAGAAGGGATTTTCTAAAAACACTCAGAAATCGAATAGAAACAGAGAGAAGCCCGCAACACGCGTGAAAAGTTTCGAGGTTTCGCCCTGCCTTTGGGATGCAGGTCAGAGTTACGGGGATCTTTGGCAGAAAGACAGCGCAGATTACTTGCAAATCAGGTGCCTAATCGATCGACTTATCCTCTGCTTCTTGTTGGAGACCTGTAGAACAGAAAGTTAGAGCACTAGTCCCCCACCCGAACCTGAAAACAAATCAAAATCGAAAAAACCACATCAAGTCTCGTTAAATAGTTTTCTATTTCATTCATCTTATACTCCGGAGTTCACAGAAAATCTAATCAAACTTGTTTTTTTATACGAATACATGAATTATTTCAAGGAAAAAGAAATGCTTAGAAGGTAGAATTGTTGATGTTCCCACAGCAGGTTAGCTGGCTCCGCTTGTGCTTGCACAGTACTTCCAACCTAACCTTAATCTTTCGATGGGCTTACATTTTGAATCAATGTAATATTATCGCCCTTCAGCATGATCCTTCCCAAGTTCCGTCGTGTTCGCGTCTTCACCCAGACCTCCTCGGCATCGTCCAGCACCAAATTCATGTACTCATCGAATCCAACGATGTGTCCCTCGATACGTAAACTAATGTTTTCGTATAGCCACACTTGAACACGCGATCTGTTTTGCAGATAGCGGAAAATCAGGTTGATGGGCTGCACCATCACCTTTTGTACTTTTGTATTCCCTTTGAACGACATTTTTGTGTGGTTTTTGTGTTAAAATTCACTCGAGAAATTAAATAAATTGGATTTCTTTTCGAATTCCTTTTCGCGGTTCTAAACGTTTCCCGGCGTCCACACAAATAAAAAAGAGAAATGTCAAGCTGTCAAATCCTCCATTGACTGAGGGGGAAATTATTTCCTAAAATGGTCGACGAGGTGTTCATGAGCGGTGGGTTTGCTTGGTGGGAATTTTAATTTGTTACAAAATGTTGTGTGTTAAGATGTGGAATGATGGGAAATTTGATGAAGAAATTGGAATCTTACTTTATGTTCTTTGTGCGGAATACGAAAACCTCATGATTTTTACGTGAGGCAGTCGCGACTTGTGACAAATCACAAAGTTTGCCGCAATACGGGTAAAAATGATATAAGCCAAAAACATGGCGGATTTCTTAAAGCGTAATCTTGTATACATCATTCTTGGAATTTGGGGGTAAATTTCTAGAGAATATTGCCAATTGATTACTACTTAGTCACAACCAGAAATAAAGTACTAGTAATAAAGTCTAGTCTAGAAATAAAATCTAGTACTTTATTTCTGGGCACAGCATGAGTTCTGGTCAAACTTCACCTTTCAAGGGATTCTCTTCTGTCGATATTTGCGCCACCTACGACCTCCTAGGAAAACCTGCATGGTAATTTGAAAGAAAAAAATATTCTCAGTTCAAGCACAAACCTAAACCGGTATCAAAATGTTCAAAACGCCACATCTAGCCTTGACACAGTTCAAAAAAGTAAAATCCCTATGTTCACATGAGCCAAAGACGAGCCACCAACCATTGTGATGGGAATTTTTTCTCCCCAAAATTATCGACTCAAGCAAAGACACTTACCAGCTTTCTCGTGAATCTCCATGACAGCTGTAAGGAATGTGCAGGCATTATCCACGGATAAGGTGGATATCACATGGTCTTCGCATGCGGTGCGCAGCTCTTCGACGCCCATGTCCTGGGCGAGGGTCATCATTTCAAAGACTCTCGAGTCCTGCAGCAAGATCTGTAAGGAGTGTGAATATGCCATGAATTCAATGCGAGCGAGTTGGGTGTGACTTACCTTTCCCGTGTAGACGTAGACAATGAACTGCCGGAAGACGTCGCAGTTGATGTGTTGCAACCGGACTGGCGTTGGAGTGCCAGGAGCTGCTGGCGAAACTGAACATCCAGGAATGCGGCAAATCTCGCCGCGCTTTGCTGTCTTGAAGCTCTTGCATCTGGGGATGTAAAAAGGAGGAAATTATTTTTTGGGGGTATTTTATGGCTTGTCACTCCACTCGGGCGTTTGGCCTGAGAGGACTCTGAAACGGTTGAGAGGCTTAATGATTGACTAGTTTACGAAGCACAATGAACAAGGCAGTGGAGCTGCAGTCAAAACCAGTTATAACGACCTTTAAGGGAATGACGTTATGACGGTGTGGACGGTCTTGAGTATCTTTTGCAATCCCCTCGGTAGTCATCTAGAGCGTCGACGCCATAAATCACATCCACCTCCAGGGCAACCACGGATCATCAGCATTTTCTAAGCAAAAACCAATAGGGCTCGGCAGTGGATTTCAACTAGTCTAGTAGCTACGCCGATAAGAAACACATTTCGCCCTAATTGACATGTTTTTTCCCGACACACACACGCCGACGAGATGCGTATACAAATCGATGAGATGCTGGATTTGCATTTTTTTCCCTTCCCTTTCGTCACGATGTTCACGGGAGTGCTCGGGTCTTTGGGATTTTTAAACGAATTATTTATTCAGAAATTCAAAATGAGAAAGATGTGCTCGGATACGTATTCGTCTATGTTAATGTCTCAATCATTTGGTTGGTTACAAGTTTCGATTTCGGAATTTGCATTCGCTGACGAGGAGCGTTCTGGAGAAAGGGTGGACGACTGTGGCCTTGTGAACGTTCTGACAGGAGACACGTTCGTCTTGTGTTCGGGTGGAGATACAGTGGCACACAGCTTATTCGACCCACCCCTTATTTATAAATTTAAACTAGTATGGCTCCTAAACGAAAAATGTTATCAACAAAATAAAAATGCAGAAAGGTTAATTGAGATTTAAACTTAAACAAAATAGCTTCATTTATTAATTTTAGCTCAAAATATTAACAAAAACAAAAAAAAATCTATAATTCAATGCCACAGCTTATTTGACCCATTTAAAAATAAAAGGAAATTTAAAGAGAATGGCAAATATTTTCATTGATATTAATACTGGGTGTGGCCTCCCTTTTGGCCTATAACAGTTTTAAGCCGGTTAGGATATGATATCACTAATTTCTTCGTCGTTGCACAAGGTATTCTTGCCCATTCTTCAATTTAGGCTGTCTTTAGATCGTTTTTATTCGAAATTATACGTTTACGAATATTTGCGTCCAAAATGGAGCAGAGATTTGCAATAACATTAAGATCTGGACACTGTGCTGGCGGCTTCATAACGTGCGAACAACTATAAATAAGCCAAGTTTGAACAATTCCCGAAGCATGTTTCGGGTCATTATCTTGGTAAGACCGGAAAGTGTGCTTTATTCCCCATTGCTCTGCACTTTGAAGCAAGTTGTCCTTAAGTATGTTAAGATAGACCATTTTATCCATTGTGATTTCAATAAATTGCAGCTTTCCGACTCCCGCTGCTGACATACTGGCCCATGCCATGACAGGACCACCTCCATGCTTGACTGTTGGCCTTAAGTGTTTATCCCGCAACTCTGTATTTGGCTTACATAAGATCGTCCATCGGATCCAAAAATATTAACTGGACTAATCGGCAAATATGACTTGCTCCCAGAATCTTGAATCCTTCGTAATGTGCTCCTTGGCAAATTTAAAATGGCAATCCCAATTTCTTTTATTAATAAAATTCTTCTTTCGTGCTCCTCTTTCGTGCAGATCCTTATTTCTCATAATACGTCCGATGGTTTCTATGGAATAAGACATTCATATCATATTCTCCATCTCACTAGCTAGTTTTGGTCCCTATAACTTGGGGTTTTGCTTCAGTTTTTGCACAATATACCGTTCATCCGAAGCACTAACAGTTTTATTTGGAGCATTTCCCTTTATTTTCCACGCGATTTTGAAACAGAAAAAAAACGGTGGGTTATACCCTTAATCGTGCCATCTGGTATATTAACAATTTCAACAATTTCCCTACGGGAACACCCTTTCTTGTAGTGCTGGGGGACCATTTCACGCTGCTGAATTGTGGTGCGATTTCCCATCGTCGTAACACATGTTTCCTTGATGCAGACTAACCGAAAATGATGACTCAATTTGAGAATTGTGACCACAAAGAGAAAGACGCAACAAGGATCTACAAGAAAATCGACAAGGATCGTTATTCTCTATTTTGAGCGATCGCAACTGTTCATTAAACACAGTGGGTCAAATAAGCTGTGACATTGAATTATAGATTTTTTTTTTGTTTTTGTTCATATTTTGAGCTAAAATTAATAAACGAAGCTATTTTGCTTAGGTTTAAATCTCAATTAACCTTTCTGCATTTTTATTTGGTTGATAACTTTTTTCGTTTAGGAGCCATACTAGTTTAAATTTATAAATAAGGGGTGGGTCGAGCCACTGTATGTCGTTGCTCTTGGAATCCTTATCATATTCGGATCGGTTGTAATCTGTCACGACATTGTTGATGTGCTGATCTCTGGCTCAGAACTTCCATGAGTCGTAGAGCTGATTCCCGTGGTTTTCTTTTTCAAAGCAATCGATGTCAAGTGTCGGTTTGTTAAAACTAAAAAGGTTATGCTAGCTAATAGGTACTTAACAACTTTGAATTTAATTTGCGAACGCAATTATCACAAATCATCAAACTGTCACTATCAATTAATTCCGTAAACTCAATATGGTAAGGTATACGAATTAGTTATGGGCGCATTTGAATGTTACCTCGAGTGATAATCGATTATTACAACATCTCATCATTCTCAATCAATCACTAGAGTGACTACCAACCACTCTCATGGCTTCTAGGTTAGGTTAGGTTGTAGTGGCTGACTGCTGCAGAGCAGTCACACTTAGGCCAGAGTAGGCCCATTGTGATACCACGCGGATTGACTTCTCCTAACGCTGGAACCAGTTGGTGCTGCTGATGAACCGATTTAGTTGGCCAATGCTGGCACTTTTTAGCTCGTTACGGCTGCTGAAGTAGTAGGCTCCTAGGTGCAGGAACCTACTACTGGCAAGAGCATTGCAGGAGCAGAGAAGGTGATGAGTGTTCTCTGCCTCCTCTTCATCCGTGCAACTTCTGCAAAAACCATCCTGCGAGCATGAGTGCCAATTACACAGTGCCCGGTTATGACTCCAATGAGGGTCCTTAATGAGGGCTTGCTGAGTCCAAGTAGACTGAGTGACCGTTTTAGGTTGAGTGATGGCCAGATTTCTTTTGTTTTAAGGCAGGTGGTGCCTTAATAGGCTGTGGCGATCGGCACATGGAAGGTGGTACCCCTTCTATCGATAGGGATTCGGTTGTACCACACCTAGCGAGTTCATCGGCTTTGCAGATTCCTGGTATGTCACAGTGTCTCGGCACCCACATGAGGTGAATGTTAAAATGCTCGGCCATCTTGTCAAGAGACAGCCTGCAATTAAGGGATGTTTTAGAGTAGAACATGACATTATAATATATATATATATGGGAGCGCTACAGCCCGAAGGGAGCCAGGGCCTAGCTTCTCAGCAACCACTCGTGTTGTACGTGCTATTGTTCTCTCACGAGTGAAAGGGACCTACAGTTTTATGCCGAATCCGAACGACTTTGTTTGAGAAGCTTTTTCTAGACAGAAATACTCTCTGAGCAATGTCAGTGACTCGAAAGAGGTGGGGTCGTGAAAATTGTTTTCGTCGCACAGAGCAGGAATCGAACCTACGACGTCGAGGTTGGGGTCGACGCACATACCCACAACGCGCCGGGCCACCACCACAGATGACATTGTCCAGGGATTTTATAGCGGCCTGACTATCGGAACAGATGGTGAAATCCTTTTTTGTTACCACGTTGTTTGTGAGCCATGACAACGCCTCTTGAATCGCTACAGTGATCAGGGAGCTTCACGGAGATAGCAATGTTGAGGTCTTGTGAATAGACACCCGCACCCACCCCTTCTTTTGTCTTTGATCCAGCTGTAAAGATGCGCAGAGGATCTTCCAGTGTTTGCATGTCAGTCATCCAGTCCGATCTGCAAGGAATACTGATTGAGAATTTCTCATGGCTTCTATTGTTAGAAACACAAGAGAACTCGATTAATGTATCACCATCGCGAGCACGAGTAACAAAAAAATTCTTGTCGAGAGCTACTGATCAGGAACATGAGGAGAATGAAAGAAAGTGATTTGCGACAAGTTGTTTTTAAACGCTTCGGTGAGATGGAAACATATAAAACAGATTCGAAGGCAACACTTCTTGACCCACAGTTGTTGTTGATGTTTTTATTAATGCACCCAGTAGTGTGGTAATACTTGAGTTCTTTTTCCTTGCGTTTTTCTTTCATTCTATGTTCCTGATGAGTATTTATCGACGAGAACTATTTGTTACTTGTTCTTGCGCTTAAGCAAGACATTTATCGAGTTATCTTGTGTTAGGTTTGTAATTAGTTAGTAGTCATTCAAATAATTAGTAGTCACTCGAGTGATCATTCGATTATTAAAATACTATAATACCGCACGTGTTGTGGGTTATTGCTCTCTCGCGAATGAAAGCGACCTACACTTTTATGCCGACGCCGAACGGACAAGTTTGAGAAGCTGTTTTTCTAGACAGGAAATACTCTTTGAGCTTTGTCGGTGACTCGAAAGAGACGGGTCCGTGTAAATTATTTCTGTTGCACAGAGCAGGTTGGGGTCGTCGCACACACCCTCAACGCCGGGTGCCACAACAACTAGAGGACATTTTTTCAGTGATTCTTCTAAGGTCCACCGTTCCGGCTTGTAGGTACATATATCGGAACAAAATACGCGTCTTAAGAATTTATATTCTTTATTAAATCTTGATCGAAAATGGAAAAAATCTGATGGACTGCTAGAACGTGCTTTCTATAAGTACTCAGAAGAGGATTAGGAAGAAAAATTGGCCAATAAGGAAAGCAAGCAAAAAATTCCTAGTCGAGTCCCTAGAACAACAAAGCAAAACCGACTTCATGAGAGAATTGTGGAAAAGCCAAGACAATTTGGGTCGGACTGCGTGCTCAGTGGAGCAGAGAAAACATACAGTCTAACAGGGTCTCCTTTCGAACTGAGCAACATGTGTACGACCAGAAAAATCAACAGACCTGCTGAAAACATTGGCAAAAGTAGTTTTCTATTAGGCTTATAACATTATTTGGTCATAGCTTCAGATGGGCAATACATTGAATAATACTATTGCACATCTTTTTCCTAAAAAAACGTTCAAATTTTGAAAAAAAAAAAACAGCACGAATTAATTTATATACCCAAGAAAATCGAAAAACGCCATTCATGGTCCTACGGATTGCAAGAGTTCGGGCGATAGTCACCGAAGAGTCGGTCAGGAAGTGGTTTTCAGATCTAAAAACTTATCTATAGGAAATTGATTCAAACTTCGAAATCATTGATTATTTTGACACCTTCTTCTTCTTCTTCTTCGTGTGGTGCTACAGTCCGGGGTGAGCCTGGGCTTCAGTCAACAATCCTCTCCAGCTGGCACGATCCTTAGCCAGCTGCCTCCAATTTCACACTCCAAGTTGGTTGAGGTCCTTCTCCACTTGAGTGCGTCGTCGACTTCGTGGTCGTCCTCTTTTGCGTTGTCCCACGGGTTCGGAGTCGAAAATTCTTCGGGCTGGAGCAGTGTTGTCCATGCGCTCTACGTGGCCTAGCCATCTTAGGCGTTGAATCCGTAGACGCCTAACTAGGCTCATGTCGCTGTACAGCCCGCACAGTTCGTGGTTGAATCTCCTTCTCCAGAAACAGGACCAAAGATTGAACGCAGAACTTTTCGCTCGAAGAGACCAAGTGCGTATTCATCCGCTCTTGAGATAGTTCAAGCTTCCGCGCCATACAGCAGGACAGGGATGATCAAGGTCTTATATAATGTGAGCTTGGTCTTTCTAGAGAGGGCTCTATTACTCAATTGCCTCTTGAGCCCAAAGAAACATCAGTTGGCAACAGTTATTCTGCGTTTAATCTCGGTACTGATTTTGTTCGCACAATTAACTTGGGAACCAAGGTAGATCAAGTCCTTCACTACCTCGAACTTGTAGCTGACTATGGTGACGTTCTGACCGTGTCGTCGATGTTGTGTGTCCTTTCTTGAGGACAGACACATACTTTGTTTTGCCCTCATTCACCGCTAAACCCATTTTAGCCACCTCCGTTACAATACAAGCAAACGCTTCATTGACGGCTCGCTGAGTTCGGCAATCAATCACGTCAATGTCGTCCGCGTAAGCAAGCAGTTGAACGGCCTTTTGGAAGATCGTGCCCCTAGTATTGGCGTGTGAGTTTTGCACGACCTTCTCCAGGACGATGTTGAAAAAGTCACATGACAGCGCGTCGCCTTGGCTAAAATCTTTTTTGACATTGTAGGGTTCGGTGATTTCGTTACCGACCTTGATGGAGCAGTGAGAGTTCTCCATTGTCTACCTGCACAATCTAACGAGTTTGGCACCTAGAGGCTTGAAATTATTTTCGCACGGTCCCAACGCGCCCTAGTGGAAGCTTTCACGGCAATTGATGAACAAGCGAAACGAGCTGGCCTTAAAGTGGACGAGGACAAAACCAAGTATACGCTGTCGAGCAAAAAACGATCCGCCGCACTACACCTCAACCAAAACGTCACAATCGACAGCTACAATTTCGAGGTAGTAAAGGAGTTTGTCTACCTCGGGACAAACTTAAACTCCACGAATGACATCGTAGAGGAGATTCGACGTAGTATCGCCCTTGGCAACCGATGCTACTTCGGTCTGTCAAAACAACTGGGCTCGACTCGAAGGGCCGAAGTCATGCTCTAAAAAACTATTATCCTGCCAGTCCTACTTTGTGGAGCCGAAAGCTGGACACTAAGCAAGACTGCAGAGTTGATTCTTGGTGGCTTCGAAAGAAAAATTCCACGTCGGAAATATGGTCCCGCCTGCGAGGAAGGCGAATGGAGGAGAAGACACAACGAGCTGTACAAGGACGTGGATGTAGTCCGGAAGGCAAAAATCAGTCGACTTCACTGGCTCGGCCACATTGAGCGATTGGACAACAATGCTCCAGCAAATAATGTCTTCGAATCCGAGCCTCCTGGTTCGCGAAGGAAAGGAAGATCGAACCTCCGGTACAGAGACCAAGTCATCGCGGATATAAGACAGCTTGGCTTTGATGACTGGAAGCAGCCCGCCCAGGACCGTCACCGATGGAAGGCACCAGTTGCTCAGGCTTGGATCCTTCTGCCTGATGAGTAAGTAAGAAAGGCTTGAAAAAATCTTTACAAGGTTTGTTAAGGTTAGCAAAGGAAGGGAAGATTGCATTCTGTTGAGTTTACTGAAGTCATTTAAAATTAGGAAGGAAGTGCCGATTATATTTGGAATAAATGGTAATGGCTTGACTTAGAATATTTTATAGTTGAAAAATTAACTATTAACCTTAGTTGGAGTGGTGAAACCTCGTCGACGACTGATTACTTAACTAGCCGACTTCTGAGGTAAAGAGGGCCGACTGAGAGAATGAGGTTTTCAGTAACATTTTTCTGATTAATTTGTTTTTGGTTGTAAATACCCTAAAAGTGAGCTTTTTTCATAATAGCCAATTCTTTGCTTCAATCAAGAATTTTTTAAAAGCAAATTAAACGTAAAAACAAAGTTAAGAGGTCGACTGCTGACTCCATTACCCTTTCAGAAATTAATAAAAGAGCACGGGGTGGTTTCAACCCCCAACCCGTGGTAGAACAGGTTAGAAGAATTGTGTACTCCACAAATGAAGGGATTCACAATGAGTCCTTTGTTCTCCGACTGGAAGTCGTGGTCATCCATCACACTTCCTTCCAGAACTTAACCTAAGTAATGATCTCTGCCTTGTGTCTGTGTAACGAATTATGTATGGCGACGCGTTTTTGTGAACCACTGTAATACAGAGCTTTTCCTAATCTGACTGACGAATGAACAGAAATACGTCATCATGGACATGGGAAGGACATTTAAGACACCATTCGAGAACAGTCAAGTCAACAGTCAAGTCAAGAGACACCATTCAACTTGGCAAAAATTACGAAATCCACTGGGACTGGAACTCCTATGGAAAAAGTCTTCGAGTTGAACTGCCGGTGGGTTTGGATGAATTTGTCTCTGAAAACAGCAAAAGTGCTGGGAAATCAGTTGTCCATCCAAGAGAGCATAAATTTGTGCGAAACACACAATGCACACGTTTGGAGGAACAACTCAGAAAGCTAACCCTTCTCCGGCTCGTCAACAAGAGAAACAGCACAGCAGAGGACAGAAGTAGACAAGTTGTAAAGCATCCAATCCTCAGACTTGCCCGGCAGGAATACTTGTCGCGGCCGCACGCCCTCTTCAACTCATCCCTTCACCTTTGAAAGGTGGCGATGTATTATCTGAACTCCCTTAATTTACCTGATCCCTCCAGCGTGTCGCAGGCAGACAATGAATGAAATGAAATAAAAATCAGACACGGTTCAAATGGTGCCGCCTGTCGATATCTGAGTATTTTTACAAACAGTCAGGTAGCTATGCTAATTCCTGGAAGAAACGACGGTCTCTCGGTTAGATGGCCATACAATCCCCGATGGTGCCTTTTCCGGTGCAAGACTGTCAGAACATCCTTCTCTCACACAGAACACTTGTGGGAGTCTGTAGTACGTCAATCCTCAGAAGACAGCAGCCACCTCCTTCTATTCGTCAAACATCTCTAACAGCTGCATTCAAACCCACCGCAGCTCCCTTCTCGGGAAACAAAACTAAAAAATGTACACGCAATATATCATCACAAACCGCAATTATGCACCGCATTGCACCACAACTGCCCATCATCCTGACCACTCATGACCGCCAATTAGCCGTCAATTAGTCAGCTTGCATCAAGTCGCCGCTCGCTCTCCGCACTGACAGCAAAAAGATTTTGCAATCATTTGCACGTTGCCATGTGCCCGACCGCAGACCTGGCATGTGCCTGAAGACGCACAGCACAGCACAGCACAGCACAGCAAGTCGGCGCAGTGTGTCCCGCATTACACACCCAAGTGCGCATGGAAATTAATTAGCATATCACATTACCTGGCCATCAGGAGTATCCGATGCGCGTAGACGCGCTCCTCCTCCCGCCCGAGGAGGAAGACAACATCGGCGCTGTCCTGATCCTCGGACAGACGCTGCAGATCGTCGATCAACTGCGGAATGCCGGCCATCGCCTTGTCGCATATCGGCGTCGGTGGCGGTACACGTGTGCCCATCTTCCTGCGACCGTTCACACCCGTCGAATTGGCCAGCGTATCTGCTCTGCTCGATCGCGTCCACGTGCTCTAATAATGATCAAAGGTCCCCTGCACCAGTGCGCGGGCAACTGGGGAAGATTTTTGTAAACAAACCACAAACACTGCCAGGCGAACGCGCGGCCACTGATGTGTGCGTCACTCACACAATCGCAGGCGACACCAACACCACGACGAGACGGAGCACACCACAGCCACCGAGGAATGGTCGAAAAAGAATTTGAGATACTTTTTCGTTTGTTTGCCGCTTGCCCCCGGGGAACCGACGACCAGCACTCGACCACGGCGCGGAGTGGCAATTAAATATTTTCACGAGCAGATCACGAGTTATTCTCGAGTTTTCGCGAACCGCTGACCAGATCGCAGAGGTCAGGCGAGCACAGAGGTCACGGGTACTTCGACAACGTTTTAGATATTCGGCAATTGCACAAGTGTCTCACTCTGCGGCACGGACAACAATAAATCGAATCAATGCACGGACGCTGCTCTGTATCTCAACCGACCATCATCCCAACTTGCTCAGACTAGTTGGTTGCTTCTTTCTTTGGACCGACAGCGACGCGAAGACGACGAGGAAGGCGGCAGCGACAACACAGCAGCAGCAGCAGCACTCGGTACCTGTGGGCACATAGGCTGCGGTGTCTTGAGACGTTACCTGTGGAGTGCTATGTGCAGGCCGCTGCCTGGTTATGTGCCCAGCACAGGGCACTGCGAGGCGAGAAGCAGCGCCATTGTGGTCGTGTCTACCTGGGATTGTGTGTGATTTCATGGCACTCCGGTCGGGCGGCCGATGAAGATCTCCGCGAAGAGAATTATGGGAGAGCCGCAATTCGAGAAACCAGTTCTCTGCCGGGAAACTAAGAGCTTCATCGTGGAATGCCGCCGCTTACACCAATTCCGAGAGGAATCTCTGTGTCTGCGCGTGTGTGTGGCAATTGCCAAATTGGATCGAAATGCTTGAGTGAAATAATTCCAAAAGAAAACGTAATGGAAGCACGGTTCTGTTGGTCTGGCTTGGAGTCTAGTGGGACTAACGGTTAGATGGGCGTGTGCCGCTGTGGCGGTAGGAAGATGAGCCATGGAATCCGTCAGAAAAACCTTTTTGCATGTGCTGGTGTGTGTATTAATCGATCCTGACAGTTTGGAGTGCGTCCGACAACACTGAGATTTTGACCGCAAAATCCAAGCAGTGGTTAGTAAGGCAGAAACGCCTGCCTTCATGACTTCATGACCCATCTTCCAACTGCCATAGCGGCCCTATTAGGCCTTCCACTGACTCGCGCACACCGCTTTGCATGTGCTGGAGTGTGTATTAATCGATCCTGAGAGTTTGGAGTGCGTCCGACAACACTGAGATTTTGACCGCAAAATCTAAGCAGTGGTTAGTAAGGCGTTTCTGATGGACTTCATGACTCATCTTCCAACTGCCACAGCGGCCCTATTGGGCCTACCAACGAAGTGCGCACACCCTTCTGCATGTGCTGGAGTGTGTATTAATCAATCCTGAGAGTTTGGAGTGCGTCCGAAAACATTGAGATTTTGACCGCTAAATCTAAGCAGTAATGGTATGTAATGGTAGGGAGCATGCACCAAATCATTTGCCGGATTTGGGAAGATGAAAGCATGCCCGACGACTGGAATATCAGCTCCATATGCCCCATCCACAAAAAAGGCGATCCTACCTCCTGCAAGAACTACAGAGGTATATCCCTGCTCAATGTCGCCTACAAGATCCTATCCAGCGTACTGTGTGAACGTCTAAAGCCGTTTTGCACCGCACTAATCGGCACGTACCAGTGCGGCTTCCGGCCCGGCAAATCGACTACAGACCAAATCTTCACACTAAGGCAGATCCTGGAGAAGACCAGCTAGTTCCAAATCGATACTCACCATCTTTTCATCGATTTTAAAGCCGCATACGACAGCATTCATCGCAAGAAGCTATTCGAAGCGATGGCCGAATTCGGGATCCCGGGAAAACTGATCCGGTTGTGTCGCACCACGCTAACACATACGCGATGCATCGTGCAGTTCGGTTCAAAAACCTCTGAACCGTTCGAAACCTGCACCGGATTTCGGCAAGGAGATGCGCTGTAGAGTGATTTCTTCAATCTGGTACTGGAGAAGATAGTGCGGCGGGCAAAAGTCAACACGGAAGGCACTATCTTCTACAAGTCAGTCCAGCTGTTGGGGTACGCGGATGACATCGACATTGTCGCGCGGTCCCAACGTGCCATCGTGGAAGCTTTCACGGCAATTGAGGAACAGGCGAAACGAGCTGGTCTTAAGGTCAACGAGGACAAAACAAAACAAAATATGTGCTGTCGAGCAAACAACGATCCGCCGCACACCACCTAGGCCAAATCGTTACAATCGACAGCTACAATTTCGAGGTAGTAAAGGAGTTTGTATAGCTCGGGGAAAATGTAAACGCCACGAATGACATCCCAGTGGAGATCTGACGTAGAATCGCCCTTGGCAACCGATGCTACTTCGGTCTGTCAAAACAACTGGGCTCGAAACTCCTGACTCGAAGGACCAAAGTCATGCTCTACAAAACCCTTATCCTGCCAGTCCTACTTTATGGAGCCGAAAGCTGGACATTAAGTAAAGCTGCAGAGCTGATTCTTGGTGGCTTCGAAAGAAAAATTCCACGTCGGAAATATGGTCCCGTCTGCGAGGAAGGCGAATGGAGGAGAAGACACAACGAGATGTACAAGGATGTGGATGTAGTCAGGAAGGCAAAAATCCGTCGACTACACTGGCTCGGCCACATCGAGCGAATGGACAACAACGCTCCAGCAAAGGGGGTCTTCGAATCCGAGCCTCCTGGTTCGCGAAGGAAAGTAAGAACGAACCTCCGGTACAGAGACCAAGTCATCGCGGATGCAAGACAGCTTGGCCTTGATGACTGGAAGCAGCGTGCCCAGGACCGTCACCGATGGAAGGCAGCAATTGCTCAGGCTCAGACCCTTCATGGTTCGTCTGCCTGATAAGAAGAAGAAATCTAAGCAGTGGTTAGTAAGGCTTTCCCGATGGATTCCATGGCTTACAAATCAAACACACAGTCACTTTATTTTTATTTTTGAAAATTTATTTACCTCTATATTTATATATTTATATATAAACGTTATTAATCATATTCACTTATTGGCCATAGTAACTAATAAACTAAACATAACCAAAAAAATAAAAAAAATAATAATATTTGATATAATCACATGGAAACAAAGAGACTGAGATGAGACAGAGTTAAACACTGAGAATGAAGGGCGGGGGACATAGGGACAAAAATCATACGATTAGTAATCATGGTAATGTAAGCAACTACACTATTTGTTGCGTGTTTTCTTCCTTTTCGTTTACATCAGCCACTACATTTGCTTGCTGCTGCGCGTTCTAATCAAATAATCGCTTGTTTATCATCATTCTTAGTCTAAGTGTATTCAAAGAGTTGCAGAAAAGGGAAACGAAAATTGAAAGGGACGGGAGAACCGGAAACATAACACGAAAGAACAGAGGACATACGATACGACGTGTAAATTAGTAAAATTACATTTCAATTTGTATTCCTTTCTTTTCTCATTCATAAACAATTTCTATAATATTGTTTATTCACTTATTTAATGTTACTCTTCGGATGATTATTGTGTGTGAGTGGGTGTGTGTTTGTTTATACGAAGGAGTACAGTATCAAGTAATTTAATTAGGTAATGTGAATAAAAGTTGTATTTATCATGTTTTTTCTTCTTTTTGTTTTCTGGATCATTTCCCGAGCGAAGGACATGAAGGACATCCTTCTCTCCATTTGATGCAGAGACTTGTTCCTATTGTGCAGAGATTATTTTCGTTCGATTTCGAAATCAAAAATTGAAGAAAAATAAATCATCGTGGGGGCGCGCCGCGGCTGTCGTCAGGGATTCAGCAAAGACATGACACGCGTGCGCACAATGGTGTTGCGTAAGTTTTATAATTACGCTTGCTTTTCATTTTGTTCATCATTATTATCAATTGTAAAAAAATTCTTAAGATTGCTTCTCATTACCACCGACATTTGCTTCGCCTAGTTAATTTAATTTAAGTTTAATTTATTTTATTTTTGTTCATATTCATGTATGCCTAGCGAGAGAGTGGGATTGGGGCGCGGGACACTTGAGCGACTCAAGTTTGGGGCGATGGGGGCTTAGGATAACTACTCATTAAGGGTTTCGCATCGCCGGCAAATCATCATATCGAGGGTCCCTACGGGGGTCCTGGGTCCTACAGCTACAAAGAAAAAAACAAAACGTATTTTCGCAGTTTCTCGTCGTGCACTTCTTCTCGCGTCTGTGTGTCTGATAAAAACTGTATTAATTTCATCCTCCTCTTGTTTGTTTCTTTCCCTCTGTTTTTTGTTCAATACATTGTTACACGTTATTTTTGTTTAGTATATAATTGTTGTATATAAAGACTTGAGGCGTTTATTTTGTAAAATTATTTGCAACTTTCTTCCCGAATGAATGTTGGTTAGTTCTTTTTGTTTTCTGTTTAGTGGGACGATCCCTCTTGCGGATGCATCCTTGTTTTTCTTTTGTTTGTATTTAAAAAATATACATATGTCCGTATGTATGTTGTGTAAATTATGCAAAAAACCATCGGAAACACGTGTTGGGAGCTCCATATTTTCCTTCTTTTGTTGGTAGTCCTCTGCTAATGTTTTATTTACATGTTGTATGCCACATAGATTGGATCCAGTTGATCGGCCAGGAAGCCATCACGTAGGTGCATGCGTTGTTTCTCGCCACGGCTGTTGATGGGTACAACACCTGGAAAGGAAAGCAATTTAGGGTGGTTAGACAGAAGAAAAGCATATCGGGGGATTTAGGATTTGAATTAGAGATGGGCGATTGCGAGTGAAATTCACAATCGATTAAATTGGCAATTGTTAAAATTTGAACTCGATTGTCGATTTATTCGGTCTCATCAGAAAACAATCGAATCGAATCGATTATTCTCGGTACCTGCTACAACCAACAGAACTAAGGGTGGCGCTACAGCCCATAGAGGGCCAGGGCTTAGCTTCTCAGCAACCACTCGTGTTGTGCGTACTATTGTTCTCTCACGAGTGGAAGGGACCTACAGTTTTAGGCCGGATCCGAACGGCCATGTTTGAGAAGCTTTTTCTAGACAGGAAATACTCCTTGAGCTGACGATCAGTGACTCGAAAGAGGTGGGGTCGTGGAAATTGTTTTCGTCCGGAGCAGGAATCGAAACCACGACGTCGAGGTTGGGGTCGACGCACATACCCACAACGCCACGGGCCACCACTCCCACTCCCCACCACCAGTCATTGAACAGACAAAATCATATTTTTTCATCGTGATCGTGTTAAAAATGTCGAATTTTGTACCAGAAAGTGATGATTTGCGGAAAGCATTAATTTTTTGTTTTCATTTGAAGTGAGTCGCATCGAATGCTTGTCGAGATGGTGATGGTGATCATGCTCTATCAGAAGCAACATGCAAAAGATGGCTTCAACGGTTCAGAAATATATGAGAAATGAAGAACGTGGAAGACTACCAAAAAAGACAAAGAAGACACCGAATTGCAAACGATATTGGATGGAGATGACACTTTGAGTCAAAAGCAAATGGCAGCAATGTTAAATGTTGCACAACAAACAATTTCTGACCATTTATGGTAAAAGCTATGGGAAAGAACCTAAAGTGTGGCAAATGGGTGCCGCATGAATTGAATGCAAGACAGATGAAAAACCGAAGAAACACTTGTGAAGTTTTGATTCAAAGACACGTAAGAAAATCGGTTTTGCATCGGATTGTTACTGGCGATGGAAAATGGATTTATTTTAAGAATCCTAAACGGAAAAAATCGTGGGGTAATCCGGGACAACCATCAACATCGACTGCAAAACCAGATCGATTCGGCAAGAAGACACTGCTGTGTGTTTGGTGGGACCAGAGAGGTGTGGTGTACCACGAGCTCGTAAAACCTGGTTAATCCGTTAATACTGATCGCTACCGACAACAAATGATCAATTTGAACCATGCATTGATCGAGAAACGACCAGAATTGGCTCCATGACAATGCACCTGCACACAAAGCAAAACCGGTTCAGGATACAATCAAAACACTTGGCTGGGAGCAGATACCCCACCAGACTTGGCTCCTTCCGACTGCCATTTGTTTCCATCGATGGGACGCGCATTGGCTGAGCAGCACTTCGATTCCTACGAAGAAGTCGAAAATTGTGTGTCTGATTGGTTTGCTTTAAAAGACGAACAATTCTATTGGCATGGTATTCACAAATTGCCAGAAAGGTGGTCAAAATGTGCCGCAAATGTACGCGGCCAATACTTTGAATAAAATGTTTTTACTCCTTCCCATTAATAATTAGTGTTTTATTTTCAAAAAGAAAAAAACGTAATTCCATCAATTAAAGGTGAAATGACTTAGAATAATTTCCGCAAAAATGAACACCAAATATATAATAAGCAGACGAAGACTTTGAAAACATAGATATCTCGGCATTTGGTTGGATCATTTTCTGTACTTTGACAAACATATAGAGAAGGCTCTGACCAATGCTAGAAAAGCCTTTGCTGTGGCAAGTAAGCTGTTTTACAGCAGCCAACTTGATACCAGGGTGAAGGTAATCTGCTACATGGCCCTCATAAGGCCTGTCATGGTGTATGGTTGTCCTCTGTGGTTCAACGTGAGTCCTTCCCAGATGGAGAAGATGAGGGTATTCGAGAGACGGTGTGTCTTAGCACTTGTCTCCGGTTGTATCGAACACCCGAGTCTGAGTACAAGAAGTACTATTCTAACGAGGTCTTGTACAACAGGGCAAACGTGAAGAGGATAGATAATTTTATCATTAAATTAATAAGAAGTCACATTGCAAGAAGTATGACTTCTACCAACAGTCTGATCTTCGGAGCTTATTACCCCAATTATATGTATCATGAAATGGTGCGCCACAAACGCTACCACGCGACTCCTCTACGAATCGGATGTCGCCCGCGAACACGAGGATCTCCTCCGGTTCAGTAGAGCGATCCCTGCTCGTGACCGGAGAGAGAGTGATAAGGAGCGGCACTTCTTTTGGTGGCTACACCAGAACCTGTCCCCGCCTTCGCCCGCTCCTGACTGAAACAATAATAATAGCTTCTACAGTGGTTTAACGGCCCACTTACTTAGTTGTAAGGTAGATTAAGGAAAAAAAACAAGAAGAAAAAAAAAGATGTGGACAAGGGCGTGTGTATTATATATGTTACGCATATACATAGCACACACGCCCGTGTGTACACGTCCGTATCGGACATAGATTAAGATAGGCTATATATTGTTAGGTTAATTTTTAATAGGGATGTAAGGTTTAGGTTTAGATTTAGGTTAAGTAACAATAAGGATGTCTAGAGCGCCAAGTTTTTCAATCGTTTTCTTGGCCGTAAGTAAAAAAATAATAAGTTTGTTCTAAGGACTAAAAAAAAACAAAATTTTTAGCTTAGACGCCGAAAGGCAAATATATATGTTACATAGATTAGATTATTTTAGAGTACCCGCGAAGGGTCAGTAAGATAGAATTAAGAACTCGAATTGTTAGATATTAAGATTTTTTTAAACCAGTTTCCAGACATTCATATTTTTTCGAGCACCATATTCATTCCACTCATGTCTTGAAAACTAAAATGAATACATCACCCGATATTTGATTACTCACTGTACCCACTGACAACCAAGCATTTAGTTCAGTGTACTCACGAAGAATGAGTACACCGAGTGCAATGAATCCATTCAATTAGTGATGGGAACTATCAAATAAAAACGATCTAGTTATTCGATAGTTGCAAACTATTCATTTATTCGATAGTCGAAAATCATTCATACATCCAATTGAATGAAAAAAATATTCAATAGTTTTTAATTTTTTTACTTTTAATAACGCTAATTTTGGCAGCAAGTTTGACCTTTCCGCCTAAAAAATGGAAATGCTTGCTGTCAATTTAAGTTGGTGTAAAAGGGGCCTTGTATGGCTGGTTGGACTGAGTCAAATGGTTGGCATGGCAGCTTCTCTGAGAGAGAATTTTGTGTATGTATACACACATTGCCAAAATATTAGCATGACAGATTGTTCTATGGTTTGGTTCGAGACGATAGTTCGACTCAGTTAAGAGATGAGTTCGAATTCGTTCATTTGCATGATGGAAAAATGTTCAAATGGTTTTAGTTGAATGAATGGTTTTTTCGTTCGCTTGGACTTTGGACTATCGGCTGCTATGAACGATTCGTTCAGTTGTATGATGCAAAAATGTTTGAATGGTTTTAGTTGTTTGAAGAAGAAATCACCCGAAGGGAGAAAAATTGAATCAAATAGTCTTCCTTAATAGCAATTCTTTCTGAAAGACGATGGAAGAATAGCCAAACACCGGAATGAGGGGGGATGTAATTAGTTAGTATGTTAGTACTATGTAATGAACTTTGTATTTTATGAATGAAATGAATTAAGTACAACTGATATATGTATTTATGTATGCATTAAATAAAATAAGAATGGTATTTGATTTTGTAGTTCGTTGTGAGAGGCAAAGGGAACTCACATGAAAAAAGCACCCTTAGGGCAAGAGACGGGGAAGACGGTTTTGTTTTATTTGTTGTGATAATTATATATATCGAGGATTAGGCCTCCTAAGGAAACCTTATAAAAAAAACGGGACTCCCCCCTCCACTCTTCAACCTTGGCATGTATTGTTTTAAAAACCCAGTCGGTGAATGAATGAATGAATAAAATTATTCGATAGTTGAAATCATTCAGACTAACTATCGATAGTGCAATTCATTCGATAGTTCCCATCACTACATTCAATCCATTCAATGCAGTGAATGGATACAAAATTTTTATATATAATATGGGTGGTGCTACAGCCCGTAGGGGGCCAGGGCCTAGCTTCTCAGCAACCACTCGTGTTGTGTCGTGTTTGTGGAAGGGACTTACAGTTTAGTGCCGAATCCGAACGGTCAAGTTTGAGAAGCTTTCTGTAGACAGGAAATACTCTTTGAGCATTGTCAGTGACTCGAAAGAGGTGGGGCCGTGAACATTATTTTTGTCGCTCAGAGCTGGAATCGAACCTACGACGTCGAGGTTGGGGTCGACGCACATATCCACAACGCCACGGGCCGCCACATACAAAATTTGTACTGTTTTCAAATAAATGTATGTTTTCTGACAAATCCTTATGAATATCATTCTTTAACACTGGAATTTAAAAACATTATTTGCTTCACTTATATTCGGTCGGCACCAATTAAAGTCCTTTTTCACATTTTAACTGTCTGGCCGAGAAAAATGTTCGCTCTGATGAAGCACTACTCACTGGAGTAGCTAAACTTATATAACAACGCAGACTCTATTTGGTGCAGGCGCCACCATTGAAAGACATTAAAGCCGTCACAAATCTGAATGAATAATTCTTTATTCACTTTATCTGAAGAACTCATAACTTCCAACAGTGGAATGAAATCTTGAAACAAGTCTTTGTCGTCTGATAAAAGTCTACCCAGCTCGCCATCACCCTGAATCATCAGGATCTATGCTCAGATGCAACGAGGCGACATTTTCCATTTGGTTCAACCGCCTCGTCCTGCGTTTGCCAACCAGTCGCCTTATTCTGGGGTCACATTTAAGACACACCTCGGAACACGTGATGATGGGGACATTCGTGCGACGTGTCCTAACCACCGAAGCATAGTTCTTTTCGTTTGGTGAAATAGCTGCTTGACATTGCAAAGGAAGAAGCCATGAGACGTCTTCAACATCGTTCTTGAGAAGGTCATCCAGCAAAAGCTCACCGACCAAACTAATGGCTACAAACTATACTGCGACGAAGAGGTGGAACAGCCAAGCTGTGCCGAAGGCATACTTGCTCAACCCTTAAAGAATAGTTGAGCAATGCAAGTCTTGTCTGAATTTGATCGACTGTCTAAATTCGCTTGCCCGATCCACAAGAAAGGAGATCACTTCAACTGCGCCAACTATCGAGGAATCAGTCTTCTTAACATCGCGTATAAGATCTTCTCTGCCGTTTTGTGTACCCGCCTGAAGCCGTTCATTAATAATCTGACAGGTCCATATCAGTGTGGCTTCAGGCCAGGAAAGTCCACTACAGACCAAATCTTCACACTACGGCAGATCCTGGAAAAGACCCAAGACATGCAAATCGACACTCACCATCTGTTCGTCGATTTCAAGGCCGCATACGACAGCGTGCATTGTGGAGAAGGACCTCAACCAACTTGGTGTGCGAAACTGGAGACAGCGACCAGGGATCGCGCTAGTTGGAGAGGCATGTTGGTTGAGGCCCAGGTCCACCTCTGTAGCGCCACACAAAGAAGAAGTCTAAATTCGCTAAGACTTGTCTGAGTCACGGGTCACCATTGGATCATACGAAATGAGATCGCCGTTGAATTTGCAAGCCAAGGATCAGAGGAGGTATTCTTTCTACCCGAACCCACGTTGGGACTACCACCGTCATTGGTGGGCGCTTCCATCGATGGTTCGAGAGCACAACCCAAGGTGGCATTACTCAGCAGATAGACAGACCAAGTGCATTTCTTGTTCGACAGAAAAGAGACTGTAGTCAAATTCACCCGATACAAGTGTGCCAGCGTTAAGCGATGAAGCACTCACTCTGCGGCGCCTTTAGAGAGAACGACGACACTGCAGGCCACTTCATCTGCAACAGACCTGCCTTCGCTGGGGTCAGGTGGCATTTGGAGCTGATGGGGTATGTCCTGATGATGTAGGTTCCTTATCATAGAAGCGCCAGCATTCCTCCTGAGAATTAAGGCCTAGGCCTTAGTCGCCGCAATGACCAAGCACAGAAGATGATAAGAAGCATGTGATGTTCCACTGCAGGCGCGTGGCATGACACATTTACGGAAACACTTGACGGAGATCTGCTAATACATAGTGTGTGCTGGACAACCACCTCAGGCAACCTCAGGCGAGACAGAGCATAGTTGCTACTCAGCTCCGCGTAGTAATGCCTAATGGTAGGTCCGCGGGATGACGCACAAAAAAAATAAACTCTGATCTTCTTCTTCCTCTTCTTTGTGTGGCGCTACAGTCCGGGGTGGACCTGGGCCTCAACCAACATGCCTCTCCAACTAGCGCGACCCCTGGCTCGCTGTCTCCAGTTTCGCACACCAAGTTGGTTGAGGTCCTTCTCCACTTGGGTGCGCCACCTTAAACGCGGGCGTCCTCTGTTGCGTTGCCCGACAGGTTCGGATTCGAAGATTCTTCGGGCCGGAGCTGTGGTGTCCATGCGCTCTACATGACCTAGCCACCGTAGGCGATGGATCCGTAGACGCCTAACTAGGCTCATGTCGCTGTACAGCCCGTACAGTTCGTGATTGAATCTTCTCCTCCAGAACCCGTCAACACAAACAGGACCAAAGATCGTGCGTAGACCTTTTCTCTCAAAGAGACCAAGGACTTCTTCATCCGCTTTCGAGATTGTCCATGCCTCCGCGCCGTATAGCAGGACTGGGATGATCGGAGTCTTATATAGAGTCAACTTGGTTCTTCGAGAGAGGGCTCTATTACTCAGTTGCCTCTTGAGCCCGAAGAAACAGCGGTTGGCAAGAGTTATCCTGCGTTTAATCTCGGTACTGATGTTGTTCGGACAATTAACTTGGGAGCCAAGGTAGAGGAAGTCCTTTACTACCTCGAAGTTATAGCTGCCCATTGTGACGCTCTGTCCAAAACGTCGATGTTGAATGTGAATGTCCCTCTTTGATTACAGCATGTACTTCGTTTTGCCCCCATTCACCGCCAGACCCATTTTAGCCGCTTCCGTCTCCATGTTAGCAAAAGCCTCACTGACGGCTCGCTGAGTTCTGCCAATCACGTCAATGTCATCGGCGTATGCTAACAATTGCTCGGACTTCTGGAAGATCGTGCCTCTAGTGGTGGCGTGTGAGTTTCGCACGATCTTCTCCAGGACGATGTTAAAGAAATCAAACGAAACATAAACCCTGAACCCCTCTCTTCATTTGTGCACAAGTCTGCCAAAATTCAAGGCGAGCATAAAGTGCACCCAGCTGAATACTTAATAAACCTCCAGACCCCGCCAGACTACACCCTCCACATGCTCACGCACTTCACTTACCTGGATCAACAACAACAACGACGCCAACAATCAGTTGATGTTCCTCCAAAACCGTATTCGTGACCAACGGTACCAAATCCAAAGCTTCGGACTCGTTGCCATCCAATTCCACAACGACGACTAGTAGATTTGTCCATGTGAAGACAGCACTGCAAGGCAAACAGAACCCATTTCATTCGCGTCCCCTTGCAAAAGCCCAATTTACTCACCATTCAGCGATTTTCTTGTGACACCGCAGTACGGAGTTCTCGATGTCAATCGGATGATAGTTCATGCCGCGCAGAGTGATAACCTCGTCCAGGGCGCCCACAACGTAGACAGCGTCATGCAGCTCCTGGTCCTGGTTATTCGTTCCGCTGCCCGACTGGTTGCCAATGGAAATCGATGACAGATTGTGTTGCAGTTGACTCATCGAGTGCAGGGATTCCGTGTCGCTGTCGCGGCTAGCGATGCTGGGCGTGGTCTCGTCCAAAATCGACACGGCCTGGGAGCATTCGGTGCGACGCAAGAATCCTAAATAACCGGTGCGGGCGTATACTTCAGTCGTTGCACCGGTAACTAATTTGGCATTGAAATGGTCATTGTAGTCAGTTTCGTCACCGTAAATTGTGAAATATCCGTTTGCGCTGTGCGGCGATTGGACCTAGAGTAAGAAAATGGTTGAAATACGAGGCCGGCATCTCACCCAGATTCGTTACTCACCCAGATCTCTCCCAGATGCGAGTCCCCGCAGTGTCCCTTCGTCTCGGGGTTGGCGATGATAACCTTCACGCCGGGCAGCAGTTTGCCGGACTCGATCAGACAGAGCGAGTTCGGGGCACCGCGTTCCACCAGCGCCACCCGATTGTTTCGCAACGCTCTCAGGTCGACGTACACTTGCGCGCTCTCAGCGGAGCTGGCGCCTTGAACGCAGATTGCCGGGTTCACGCGGCAGCCGAACGATGTGGACACACAGCGAGTATTGAGGCCGAGTGCCTGGAAGAGCTTGCAGAACTGCTGCGTCAGCTGAACGCGAGGGCGCTCTTCGGCCACGACCACGCACGTCCGCACGCATCGCAGGTCAATGTTCCGCTGCTTGAGCGCCGGAATCGAATTGCTCAAGGCCTTCGTGCACAGCTCGATGACGCCGTACGAGCAGAATGTGTCGCGCACTCTGTACTGCGAGAGGGTGGATAACCAGAGACTAGGATTAGCTTCGACCTCGTAGGGGGCGATCAGGATCGAGTGGTGACCGCTGTAGACGCTAATGAGGGTCCACATCGCAAAGCCAAGGCCGCAGTAGGGGTCCAGACAGAGGGCGACATGGCGTGATGGATATAATTCACAGGCGAGCTTCAGGCTGGCGCACAGACTCGAGAGGGATCTGAAACGACACAGACACACGGTCAGTAAGAGGGCTCGCGATGGGTCACGCGGCGCGGGCTTACCTGTTAGTAATGATGACACCACTGAGTCGTCCACAGGTCGATACGCTGAAGTCCAGGTAAGCCGTTGAGTCAAGGGTCGAGTTGGCCACAGCGGCCAGCTTGCGCTTGGGGTTGTCATCGATGTCCAGGATGGGTGGCCAACTCTTGGGGTCTATCGAGGCGGCAGCTTCACGCGACTTCAGCAGTTTGATGATCGATTGAATCGACAGCACAATGCCACTCTTCGACACGTCCACAATCATTCTCACAGTCGGCAGCGTTGTAATCAGATTTTGTGGGTGCGGCGGGCGAATGGTGATCGGCACAGCACCCAGATATAAACAGCCATAGAATGCACAGATCAAATCCAGGCCAGGCGGGAAGATGAGTGCTAAGGGTGGGAAATTCAATCGTGAGCGATGGTTGGAGGTTAACTTGCGACGAGTGTTGCGACGAGTACTTACCGACATGATCGCCTGGTTCGATCTTTCCTCTCTCCTGCAGGAGAGCTGCGATCTTCTCAGCACGCTTATGCAGTTCCAAGCATGTTAGAGTCTTTGCGACAGCACCTTGAAGAGAGTCGGGGGTGAGAAGATAATTAGTGAGGGGTGCATAAATCGGGTGCGTGAGGGAAGATAGCGAATGCGACGCAGCAAGAGAAGGATTAAACACGGTTAGGTAGCGATTTTCGATCGAGAGCGCAAGGTAAAGTCAGTGGCCTTCAAGAAGCAAGGCTTCGACAACAGAGTGCCGACAATTTGTTCAATGAAAATGATATACAATTGCTCGTGAAGTAAGAATGGAAAATGCCACACGAGAAACAGAGAAGCCATGTGCTTTCGTTTAGTTTATGTGTTTGGAGGCTGCCCACTGACTAGTAAAGGAATCAGCCACAAGATCAACGCCTCTAGTTACTGGTCTCTGGTCTGATCTTGTGCTTGTGCATGTGCTTGAAACAAGGTACCGCCGGCATGTTTCCGCTGAATACTTTGTCACTTCTTGGACTATCGCTTGGCACTCTCACATTTCATGAAAGCAATTTTAACTCAGTCTGTTCGAATAGTGTTCCCGCGACCATTGACGCGGATTGGTGGTAGCATCATTTCACGGGGGTTTTCAGCTCAACAGGCACAGTCATTGCTTCAAACATTGAATTTGGATCTAATTGAGGTCTCAAACTTTCCATAAGCAAACCAGTATAGGATAACCACATTGAACTATTCCCGATCTGTTTTAGAAGTTTAGAATCAGCAATGCCTGCTTAGTGTTTATAAGAGCCTTCGCCCACGGGGAGATGAATGTCACACGCAGATGAATGTCTGTGATGTTATATCAACAAAACTTGCCGCCTATCTCTCAAATAGCTGTATCCAGCACTTATGCGGTTACTGGTACACTGACATCACAGAGAATTGTGACGGGGACGAATTCACTAGAAAATGCAACAGTTTAGAGCCATCCAGCCCATCTCTACTGCAGAGTATACCAGGTATGAAGTGAGCGTCAAAATACAAATGTCTCGATAAGGAACATTTGTTGGGAACGAGCCCTAATTTTTTTTGTTTGTTTGCTATGACATGAAATGCATGAAATCTTTATTTGAATTGAAAGTACTGTCCATATAATTTAATGCTTGAAGATTATTTCATGCAAATGTTGAACTGGACTGCGCCTTAAATGGTCCATCCGCTTAGTCCAATTTTGGCACACTCCTTTCAACATTTCGGCCGATACCTCACGAATAAATGCTCCAATGTTGTCCTCCAATATTTTCACCAAATATTCACACTTCGGCAGATTTTGGAGAAAACCCAGGAGCAACAAATCGATACCCACCACCTGTTCATCGATTTTAAGGCCGCGTATGATAGCATCTATAGAGACGAGCTATGCAGAGCAATGTCTAGTTTTGGCATCCCTACCAAACTCGTCCGTTTGTGTAGGATGACGATGGAGAATGCACGCTGCTCCATGAAGGTCGGTAAAGACCTAACCGAGACCTTTGATGTCAAAAAAGGATTCAGACAAGGCGACGCGCTGTCATGCGACTTTTTCAACATCGTTCTTGAAAGAATTGTTCAAAACTCGAACGCCATCACCAGAGGAACAATCTTTCAAAAGTCCGTCCAACTACTCGCATATGCCGACGATATTGACACTATCGGAAGAACGCAGCGTGATGTCAATGGCGCTTTTGTGGGTATTGCAACGGAGGCCGCGAAGATGGGTTTAGCGGTAAACGAGGGTAAGACCAAATATATGCTGTCAACGAGGAAGGACACCCAACACCGACGTCTTGGTCAGAACGTCACGGCAGACAGGTATAACTTTGAGGTAGTCAAGAACTTTGTCTACCTAGGAACCGCTATCAACTCAGACAACGACACCAGCGCTGAAATCAAACGAAGAATAACTCTTGCCAATCGGTGCTTCTTTGGGCTAAGAAAGCAATTGGTAAACAAAGCCCTCTCTCGAACAACCAAGGTAACGCTTTAGAAGACCTTAATCGTCCCAGTCCTGCGATATGGCGCGGAGGCATGGACTCTGTCAAAAGCGGATGAAGCAGCTCTTGGTTGCGTCGAGAGGAAAATTCTTCGGGTGATTTTCGGTCCCGTCTGCAGAGATGGTGAGTGGAGGAGGAGATACAACGACGAACTATACGGGCTGTTCAGCGACATCGAGTGAAGATCCAACGATTGAGATGGCTAGGTCATGTAGAGTGGATGGAAACCGCCCCGAAAAATCTTCGAATCCACCCCCGAGACGACTCAGGTGGCGCACGCAAGTGGAAAGGGATCTCAACCAACTATGCGTGCGAAACTGGAGACAGCTAGCTAAAGATCGAGCTGGTTGGAGACGCTTGTTGGTTGAGGCCCAGGTCCACCCCGGACTGTAGCGCCACCTTAAGTAAGTAAAAGTTGTCTTCCAATGCGTCAATTGAAGCGGGCTTGACTCTATAGACATGAGATTTAACATAGTCCCACGAAAAATAGTCTAAAGGCGTTAAATCGTCCGATCTAGGCGGCCGAACGTGAAATAAAATGTTCACCGAACTCGCCTCTCAATAAGTCCATTGTTGCGTGTTCTGTGTGGCATGTGGCACCGTCTTGTTGAAACCACAGCTCATGCAAGTCAAGTCAAAAAAGTTGGATATCATCTCACGGTAGCGCTCACCATTCAGAGTTACGTTACGATTCGCATCATCTTTGAAGAAGTACGGTCCAATGATGCCACCAGGCCATAAGCCGCACCAAACTGTGACTTATTCTGGATACATTGGTAGCTCTTGCAATGCTTCTGGCTGATATTCACTTCAAAATCGACAATTCTGCAATTCTGCTCATTTGCGTACCCAAAAAAAAAAGGAGCTTCGTCGCTGAACACAATTTTTCGGTAAAAAAGTGGATCTTCGGCCAACTTTCCAAGAGCCCATTCACCAAACATCTTACGCTGCGGTAGGTCGTTCGGCTTCAATTCTTGCACCAGCTGTATTTTGAAAGGCGTCACAACTAAATCCTTCCGCAAAATTGTCCACGTTGTTGAGTAACAGACCCCCAATTGATGCGAACGGCGTCGCATCGATAATTGATGGTCATCATTAACACTGGCCGATACAGCTGCGATATTTTCTTCAGTTCGCACTCTACGTAAGCGTGTTGGTGGTTTAATGTCCAACAATGTAGATTTGGTGCGAAATTTAGTCACAATAGCCCGAATAGCCGCTTCAGTGGGTTTAAAAACTGACCATAAAATGGAAGAAGCGCGCGATGAACTTTCTGAACAGAGCACGCATTTTGAAAATAAAATTCAATAATTTGCAAGCGTTGTTCGTTTGTAAGACGATTCATGGCTAAATTGTAGGCCAAACTGAAGATGTTTGACAGAGAAACAAAACACGAAACGTGAGCCAGCTGTTTAAACCAGTGTTGCCAAAAAGATAATAGCTAACATTTTACCCTTTACAACGCCACGGACCACCACCAGCCACCGCTTCGGTTAATAAACCTAATCATTATTGTGACTGATACATTAGTTCAGCCTGTTCTTAGACAATGGACTCCTGCAGCCGTGGATTCACTGTGCCTTCCCGAAGAGATTCAGTCCAAAATTGAAAGCCCACTTACCTTTAGAATTCAGAAGTGTATACAGTACATGATCGGGTGAAGTGTTTGCGCGCCATCTCAACACTCCGGTTATCAATTGATGCTGAAATGAAACAAAACCAAAAATTAGATCCATCGCCTTCCAAGGAGCGTCAATCAAACACATACCTTCCTCTCGCTGTCCTCAGAGAGGCCAATATCACGTCCCTGTGCCATTGCCAATCGATTGCCCTGCACCAGATTGCCAACCATAACTGACGCCGGTCCAACTGATGTGTCTGTAATACCACATCCAGATGAGCTACTACTAGTTGTTGTTGGTTGCACTGCTATTTAGTTTATTTTTTTGATTTTGTTTTCAGTTAATGGATTTACGATTCGGATTGAAAAAATATTTACAAAGATACGCGATGTTTTACAAGGGATCACAATTTGTTTTTTGGCAATGCAACCGAGGTTTGTTTTTTGGGGTAGGAATTGTATTTATTTTTGAATATTTAAATTTTCGATCGAATACGGTTATAGAAGTGAATTTAATTTCATTTTCATTTTCAATGCAAAACAAAAGAAAGAATTATATAATTTGAACAGTAACAGATACAAATATATGTGATAAATATTTAAATATGTATAGAGAGAGAAGGAACAAAGAGTGGACAGGATTTTGTCGGGGCGTGTACAGCGAGAGTGACCAAGAGTACCCAAGAGATGTCGCGGTTTGTTTATGTTTCATTTTGTTAGTAAATAGCAAAAAATAAAAGGTAACCAAAAAAAATTTAAATTTAAGTTATAACAACAAAGAGACCGTGATTAGAGGTTGTTTTGAATTAGTTATCGATTATGCGAGATTATGCGGTGATTCCAGTGCCAATGCCAATTAGGTAGTAGTAGTAGTAGTAGTGGTTGTTGTTTGATGTTTTTTTTTTGAGTTAATTGAGTAAACGCGATGAGGAAACAAAAAATTAGGAAAAAAAAAAAAACAAAAAATCAAACAAACGAACAAAATGCCGGCCACGGGTAATTGTATGCGAAATGAGAGTAAGATCATTGTTTGTGTGTGTGTTGTGTTTGTGAGAGAGTTCATGAGAGTTATTCAATTTTTTGTTTTTTTTTTTTTATTTAATGATGATTAGTTGGTTGGTTTTTTTTTTTATATTTCGTATATTTTTTTTTGTCAGTTTAAGAACAACAAGAGCAGCATTCGAATGGAAAAAAGAAAAAAAGAAAAAAACATCGAAATAAAATAGTGTGTGGTACGTATTTTTTTTGTTTACTCTAAAATTTGTTTTTTTTTTTTTTTTGTAAAATGAATAAATAATTATTATATTTTTTTTTTGTTCATCTTTTTCTATAGAAAAACTGAATAAAACACGAGGTTCCAGGTATTGGTTTAGTAAGAGTATGAATTTTGAATGAGTTGTTCAGCGCTGGTGAGCTGACTTGCGTGTTAAATGGGGGCGGGAGATCTTACTAAAGCAATAGTGGAATTGGAAAGAGAGCTAGAGATAGAGCGAGATAGCGTTTTGTTTTACTTTTCCATGCTTAACTAAAATACACACACAAAGCAAATTCTAGAGCAGAGCAGTAGCTGTTGCGAGCATTCATCTGGAAAGCGACTAGCGACTACTAGAGTGGTGAATTCTTATTTCTTCCTCGAACTTGGACCCAATGAAGCTACATCATTTTAAGACGCTAAATATTCTCAGTTTTGGAAAAAAAACGACTTTAGTTTACTGTGGAGGGGACTATGTTCTAGGGACAGGCAGCGGAATGAAGTCGCTCTCAGGAATCATCTGATATAGAGATGAGCGACTTCTTAGGAGAGACATCGGCAACGACTTTAGTTTACTGTGGAGGGGACTATGTTCTAGGGACAGACAGCGGAATGAAGTCGCTCTCAGGAATCATCTGATATAGAGATGAGCGACTACTTAGGAGAGACATCGGCAATGTTGTTTACATCCGAGAATGAAATGTATTGTTTACCAAGGAAAGTCTTGAAAAAATGCTTATAAACTCAATTAACCTGTTAGAAAATCACTTATGGATTTTAACGGACAAAACTAAAGCAGGGAGGGCTAATAACAGAATGACTATTCTTAGATCATTTTCCATGTATGTAGAGACAAGCGACAACGTGACAAAAATGAAGCAAGCCCTAGGTATCAATACAGTCTCTTAACAAAAAAACCAACTCAAGCTTACAGAATAATTAACACTTGGTTGAGAATGTCATCCAATCACAGCCAGGCATCTTTTAGCTATAGCCCCACTTAGGTGGCATATTATTTCTGTAGGCGCTCCAATTCATCCAGCTTCCACTGCCTCGTATTCTTGATCCAAATTGTGGCATTAGCTCTGGTTTGTTCGCCTGTCAATAATCTCTCTCATGTACTCTATTTGGTTAGAGTCTAGAGACTGCACAGAACAGTCTTGTTAATATTGGTTTCAAAATAGGTTTCAACTACCGTGATGGTGTGTTTCGGACCATTCTCCTACCTCGAAATCAGTGACATGGTAGTATCTCCAAACATTTAAATCGATTCATAATACAATTGAACCTAAATATTGATCCTCTTCCTTACCGGAGAAGCAACCACAGACGGGGCTGTACAGTGAACTGGCAAAATCCTCTGCCAAATTTGACCATTGAGTTGAAGTGTTTTGGATCCATACTCTTGGCCGCTGTTCTCCATATTCGGGTGCTTTTTCTATCAAACTATGCTATGTTTGCTTGATAAAGTATAGAAAACTTGTCTCATTCAATAGAAGAAGAATGGAAACGTTGTCAAAAAGCCATCAAAGAAGCTGCCACTGATGTGCTGGGTTTCACGACACCACCCAGAAGGAACCCATGGTTTGACGACGAGTGCAGGCATGCACAAGCAGGAGGCCTACAAGGCAACGCTGCATCGAACAACGAGAGCTGTTCGTGAGCTCTACGAACAGAAGAGAAGGGAAGAGCACCGGCTTCTCAGAAAGAAAAAGAAAGAGCATGAGAAGCGCGCGGTCGTGGAGATGGAGAGGTGTTACGACAGGAAGGAGGTCCGAAAGTTTTACCAAAAGGTAAAACAAGTATCAGGAAGACACAGGCCTCGGACCGAACCCTGCAGGGACGAAAATGGACAACTAGTAGTAGAATCGCAGTCGATGCTGAGAATTTGGAAAAATCATTTCTGTAGACTGTTAAACGGCGATGACGACACAAATTCCGCCGTGAGGCAGAATGTTTCACTCAATTTGGACGATGGAACACGAATTCCGTCCCCCCGATCTAGACGAAGCCAAGGTAGCGATATCGAGACTGAAGTCGAACAAAGCTGCTGGAGCGGACGGATTGTCCGCGAAACTGTTTAAAGCAGCTGGAGATGACCTGGTTGGGCGCTTGCACCAACTCATCTGTAAGATATGGTCGGAGGAAAGCATGCCCGATGAGTGGAATCTCAGCGTCGTTTGTCCGGTCCACAAGAAAGGAGATCCCTTTGACTGCGCCAACTATAGAGGGATCAGTTTTCTTAACATCGCGTGCAAGATACTCTCTGCCGTTTTGGTGGAAAGCCTACAATCCTTTGTCAACAACCTGATAGGTCCTTATTAGTGCGGCTTCAGGCCAGGAAAGTCCACAATAGACCAAATATTTACACTTCGGCAGATCCTGGAAAAGACCCAAGAAATGCAAATCGACACTCACCATCTGTTCGTCGATTTCAAGGCCGCATATGACAGCGTGCATAGAGACGTGCTTTACAGCGCCATGCCTAGTTTTGACATTCCTGCCAAACTCGTCAGGCTGTGCAGGATGACGATGGAGAACTCTCGCTGCTTTATCAAGGTCGGTGACGAACTCACCGAGACCTTCAATGTCAAAAAAGGTTTAAGGCAAGGCGACACGCTGCCATGTGATTTCTTTAACATCGTCCTGGAGAAGATCGTGCGAAACTCAAACGCCAACACTAGAGGCACGATCTTCCAGAAGTCCGTGCAATTGTTAGCATACGCCGATGACATTGACGTCAGTGAGGCACAAAGAAGAAGATCTGTCTTTCATTCAATTCATGTGGCACTCATTTTCCACACTTTTGGACCTTTCCCATAGATCTTACCATAAACGGTCAGAAATTGTTTGTTGTGCAACATTTAACATTGCTGCCATTTGCTTTCGACTCAAAGTGTCATCTCCATCCAATATCGTTTGCAATGCGGCGTCTTCAAACTGTTTTGGTGGTCTTCCACGTTCTTCATTTCTCACATCAAAATGTGATGTGATCATGCTCATCATGCTTCTGATAGAGCATGATCACCATATGCTTCGACAAGCATTCGATGCGACTCTGCAGCACTTTTCTTCAAATGAAAACAAAAAAATAATGCTTTCCGCAAATCATCACTTTCTGGTACAAAATTCGACATTTTTAACACGATCACGATGAAAAATATGATTTTGTCTGTTCAATGACTGATGTCATAATATAATAATAAGAATATAATATGGGTGGCACTACAGCCCGTAGGGGGCCAGGGCTTAGCTTCTCAGCAACCACACGTGTTGTACGTGCTATCGTTCTCTCATGACTGGAAGGGAACTACAGTTTTATGCCGAATCCGAACGGCCAAGTTTGAGAAGCTTTTTCTAGACAGGAAATACTCTTTGAGCATTGTCAGTGACTCGAAAGGATGGGGCCGCACAGAGCAGGAATCGAACCTTCGACGTCGAGGTTGGGGTCGACGCACATACCCACAACGCCACGGTCACCACCACTGATGTCATAGCAAACAAAAAAAGAAATAAGGGCTCGTTCATGTTCCCTATCGAGACATTTGTATCTTGACGCTCACTTCATACGGGTATACCTGGTATATTACACGAGACGAGATGGTACCACTTCCATAGACGATCGCATCAAATAGTGGAACTAACCTCTGTCAACAAGCCCAAAGTTTGAGTCTCTAAAAAGGATCCAGATGTCAAAGATCAATGAGCATCATTTCTGCCACACGTCGTACTTTACGATACGCATTGAAGGACGTGGACGACGTATGCTTAGATCGCTGGATGGAGCAGTTGATTGAGTGCCTGCCCTTGGTTATAGGGATCCCCAGTTCGAATCCCAGTGAATGCAAACGTTAATATGTTTCTATTTGGTTTTCAAATCTGGTCCGGTCACCATTTGCAGTTTGGTTTCAAATTAACGGCGTTGGGTATCGCAAAGGACCAACAATGGTTTAAGTTGACTGGCAGCCAGCCTATTTACCCAACCTAACCATGCTTAGATCTCATTAGAATGAGTTCCTCCATAATTCCTTGTGAACATCTCAATCGACTGGTCTTTTGTCTATCCGTTTATGAAATTATTTTCCAGGCAGAAATAGAGAATATTCGTGAAGCTGCCAAGTGAGACGATCAAGCAGCAATTATTGCACGCGAATGACCATTCCTAAGATCGAAATTTGTAAGATTCTGCTGTCTGTCCCTTGACAAGAAATCAAAACAATGCAGCCTAACGTAGTGCTGGTTTTCTTGACATTGAGATATTCCAGCAACTGAGAAGCAGACAATCATTGGACAATAGACTGCAAAACATCTGTGTGCAAAAAAGACAAAACATTGCAAAAAATGAACCCACGAGGAACCACGGTTATCCTGCGTAATCAAGTAAAAGTTCTAGACACACCGAGAGGTTAGGATGACCAACAAAACGACTTCTACAGCGAAACCCATTCACACCTACTCTGCAAGTGCCCTCTATTGGCCTCTATTAGAAAACAAATCATGGAAGAATACTACTTGAACGAATTGACGTCCTTATCCGAAAAGGATGTCAAATCTATCTGAACGTTTGTCTAAAACAACAAAATGGTTCTCGACCTGTTTGGCAACGCAACAAAGGTCGCCCGCGTTTAAGGAAGCGCTCTCAAGAGGAGAAGGACCTCAGCCAACTTGGTGTGCGCAACTGGAAACGGCTAGCCACGGATCGCTGCAGTTGATGGGGCTTTGTTGGGTAAGTTCCGGGTCTCTGGACTGTTGCGCCAGCCTCAAATTCATTTTGGGGATCTCTATAATTAAGCACCACGTTTGTAAGTATGTCACACTTATTCCAGAGCCTTTGGAAGTTATCGGGCTCATTGGCGCCGTGGCTAGGTGCGTTGCTCACACTTTTTGGTCACTTGGGTCTACCTGAATCCAACCGACACTCATGATGCCAGCCACATAACCTAGCCTAACCCAATTTCCTTATTCGAACTAGCAACACTGCAAAGTCACACAACACTTCCTTCACATCCTCTCCAGCACCTAGTTCCAATCGACGCCTAGCTCTACCCGTCAACCCAAATCGACACCACTCACGGTAACAAAACATTCACCACTCCGTCTCCCCACAAATTGCAGCGCACTAAGCAGTTACAAGCTACGGTACATAAGGCAGGCTCTAAGTCAATGTCAAAGTCAAAGCGCAAACTACCACCGTTAATTCTAAGCGTTAACCAATTGAAGCAGATCTTGAACAAAACAAAAGAATGCACAAACTAACTAAACACTTGAACGTACCTTGATGGATTTCGCGCGGCTTGGGGAGGTTTGTGACGCACGTGTGCGGACACATGAGCACATTGGCCGGGTGCAGGGATCCCTCCAGGAAGCGACGTCTGGCCTCGCAGAGGTGAATGCCACCAAGCGGGGTCTTGGGCAAGTGATTCGGTGGAACCAGTGCCAGGCAATAGATGCCCACTTGATGGATCGAGTCGACGGCCTGCAGGACGCGCGACATCCATTGGAAGCTCTCCTCTTCGGAGCAGTCGGGCCGTTGTTCGGCGATCACGCAGACTCGTTCGTCGCGCAACACTTTGATGCTGAAGACGGCAATGCGGCCGCGGTAGATGAAGCGCATTGGTTCTACGGCCAGGACCGTGGCGATGATGTCGTCTGCGTTGTGCTTGCGCCCGGTGACTGTCATCAGGCCGTCGCGTGAGCCGCACACGAAGACCAAGCCTCCGGGTCCTAGGAAGCCGAGGAGTCCGGAGCGCACGAAGAACTCATCGCTGATGGGTTTGCCGGTGTTGGGGTCCTTCGGATCTGGCTCGTCTACCAGCGGCTGAACCTTGAATGTGGTGTTGGTCAGGCCCTCGAGGCCGTAGTAGGCAGTGCCAGTGGCGCCACTGGTCACGCAGATCTCTCCCACTTGGTCGGTCTTGCAGAGGACCGGAGTGCCCTCCGAGCGGACGACAACCATCTGGGCGGCTGGCATCACCTGACCGCAGTCTTGCAGAGTGAGCGAGGTTAGGGAGTCTTCGCTGTCAACGCGCACAACTCCGTGCGACAGGGCGGCCATCGAGAGGACACCGCGTCCGGTTGCCGACTGGGTGAATCCGCTGGATGAGCGTCCTGGGCGACGCAGCGACACGGTGAAGACTTCGGAGCTGCTTGCGCACGGGCAGATCGCATCGGAGCGCAGGCCCTTCGACTGGAAAACGCTCAGGAATTGATCGCACGACGACAGGGACCAGGGATTGGCTCCATCGGCGACCAACAGCATGCGCAGCGACGAGAGTGAGATGTCCTTGTGGTCCTTCGTTGCCAGCAGGCCCCAGTGCAAGTCGCGACTCTTCACCAGGCAGCACGATGCGCGGTGCTTGGTTATCAGTTGCATCCACGAGGATGGCCGCTGTTTCATAAGAGCGTACGGAATGAAAAGCACGTGCATGCCGTTCAGCACCGAGGTGAGGACGGCGTGCCACAAGCCGACTTCGCGCTTGAAGTCGAGCACACATACGCTCGTCTCGCCTTCGGTGTAGTGGCAGGCCATGGTTAAGGCGCGACAATGATTCATCATCGCCTGGCGAGTCACCGTCACACCTGAAATGAGACAGAGAGATTAGGAGCGTCCATGGGGGCGTGGCGGACCACCGGGCAACTTACCCATAACACTGCCCTCCTTGTCACTGGTGTATTCCACATAAGCGATTGCGTTCTCCTCTATTCGCACGTTGCCCACGTTGAAGTCCTTCGGTGGCTTTGGCAGATGTTCGGTCACAAACCAGTGCAGGCGTGGCCAACCCTTCAGTTTGGCGATCTCACCGGTCGATGACTTGGGCAGGCCCTTCAAGCACGCCTCCGATGTCAGGGCCACACTGATGCCGCACGAGCTCAACAGAAATCCGACCTGTTGCGGTGGAGTGTCCGAGCTCGACAGCGGCAGCTCAATCGGCAGTGGTACCAAGCCACGGAACATGCAACCGTACCAGGCGGTTATGAAGCTGCAAGGAGACAAGTTAATGAATGCGGAACGCCCCACAAATCGATGGGAAAACTCACCTTAACGGATCACTGTTGGGATAGACCAAAGCCACGCGATCGCCCGGCTTCAGGGTGATCTGTTCGGGTCCCTTGCTGAAGACCTTCGTGGTGAGTGCGTACGCGATCTTCTGGGCACGCGACAGCAGCTTCCCGTACGTCAGGGTGGTGGTCATCTTGCCGTTCGGATCCAAGACCGTGGCCATGGGCGACTTAAACGAATTGGTGCCGAAACGCTGCAGAGCAGCCTCCAGCGAGCGCGGCAACCCGGCCGCAACGGCCAGCTGCTCACCCTGCACCGATGACATGGTGCTGCCCTCCGGTTTCGGGGCGTTCGGATCTTTTGGATTAGCTGCGATTTCTAGCTCGATGTCATTGTCCTCGTAGAACTCGGGCAATGGTCGACGTTTTGGTCGCTTCAGTGTATTCAAGAGCTGTTGAATCTTAGCGGAGACTTTCCATCGACCGGCCGTACCAGTGTCGCCGGCTTCGGTTTGCGAAATGTTCACGTAGCGTGTGACACGATCGGCACCGCGACGCGTGTTGTTGAATTGGGTTATATCTGGAGCGACATCTGAAAAGAGAGAAATGTGATGAGTTGCTAGTGACTGATGGGGATTTTCGTTTCTGCGCTCTGATAACTGCGAGCGTAAGCTCGTGTGGCAAGTCCTGGTCAACTGGCGTCGTCTGCAGTTGAAAATCAGATGAGAACCAAACAGATTCGCGAACATTCCTGAACAAAGGAAACCCCAGAGATAAAGGAAACGACAAAAGGAGGAGCAGAAAAGGCGAGAGAATTCACTAACAAGTGATTCACTGAGGCAGGCGTGGAGTTGTGTGAATCATTGCCGGCGACGCTCTGCAGAGGACGGTCGCAGTAAACCGAAGGCAGCTGCAGCATTTTGTGACAAATTTTTTTATTGAATCATGACCACGACCGTAATTAAGCAGAATGTGGAGTCAATGACGTCGTTATGTGCGTTGTTTTTGTGGTGCGCTGATAAAGAACTTTGCAAGAACATGCTGTGGATACGCGTATCAAGTGATAGAAAGGTTCAGGCGACCAAATTGAAATTGCGCGTATGTGACTTATAGGAAGTGCTTCGTTCCTGAGTGTGACCTTAAGGTTGAATGAACTCTACGCGGGGAAATTCTTCTAGTCAGCTTTGAATCATGTGTTGCCGTGCGCATGTCTGGATTGCCATTCGATGTTGTGGTGGGCCCACGACAGTGCACCAAAAAGACAACAGAAAAGGAACGACAACAATGCGCACAGCGACAAGTTCGTTGATTCACTTTCGTTTTCTTCCTCTCACCCTGCCTGCGATGGTCTACGTATTTGTACGCACACATAATGCGATTGGAAACTGTTCTTCTCCCAATCACGTGCTCAGTGTTCTTTCTTATTTTTGCACTAACTGGCTGCCAGTCAAATAATCTTCTGCTTCTTCTTTGTGTGGCGCTACAGTCCGGGGTGGACCTGGGCCTCAATCAACATGCCTCTCCAACTAGCGCGATCCCTGGCTAGCTGTCTCCAGTTTCGCACACCAAGTTGGTTGAGGTCCTTCTCCACTTGGGCGCGCCACCTTAAACGCGGGCGTACTCTGTTGCGTTGCCCGACAGGTTCGGATTCGAAGATTCTCCGGGCCGGAGCATGGTGTCCATACGCTCTACATGACCTAGCCACCGTAGGCGTTGGATCCGTAGACGCCTAACTAGGCTCATGTCGCTGTACAGCCCGTGCAGTTCGTGATTGAATCTTCGTCTCCAGAACCCGTCAACACAAACAGGACCAAAGATCGTGCGTAGAACTTTTCTCTCAAAGAGACCAAGGACTTCTTCATCCGCTTTCGAGATTGTCCATGCCTCCGCGTCGTATAGCAGGACTGGGATGATCAAGGTCTTATATAGAGTCAACTTGGTTCTTCGAGAGAGGGCTCTATTACTCAGTTGCCTCTTGAGCCCGAAGAAACAGCGGTTGGCAAGAGTTATTCTGCGTTTCATCTCGGTACTGATGTTGTTCGCACAATTAACTTGGGAGCCAAGGTAGATGAAGTCCTTGACTACCTCGAAGTTATAGCTGCCCATTGTGACGCTCTGTCCAAGTCGTCGATGTTGTGTGTCCTTTCTTGAGAACAGCATATACTTCGTTTTGCCCTCATTCACCGCCAGACCCATTTTAGCCGCTTCCGTCTCAATGTTAGCAAAAGCCTCATTGACGGCTCGCTGAGTTCTGCCAATCACGTCAATGTCATCGGCGTATGCTAACAATTGCACGAACTTCTGGATGATCGTGCCTCTAGTGTTGGCGTGTGAGTTTCGCACGATCTTCTCAAGTATGATGTTAAAGAAATCACATGACAGCGTGTCGCCTTGCCTGAAAGCTTTTTTGACATTGAAGGGTTCGGTGATTTCGTTACCGACCTTGATGGAGCAGCGAGAGTTTTCCATCGTCATCCTGCACAACCTGACGAGTTTGGCAGGAATGTCGAAACTAGACATGGCGCTGTATAGCTCGTCTCTATGCACGCTGTCATATGCGGCCTTGAAATCGACAAATAGGTGGTGGGTGTCGATCTGCATCTCTTGGGTCTTTTCCAGGATCTGCCGGAGTGTAAATATTTGGTCTATTGTGGACTTCCCTGGCCTAAAACCGCACTGATAAGGACCTATCAGGTTGTTGACAAAGGGTTTCAGGCGTTCACACAGAACGGCAGAGAGTATCTTGTAAGCGATGTTAAGGAGGCTGATCCCTCGATAGTTGGCGCAGTCAAAGGGGTCTCCTTTCTTGTGGATCGGGCAAACGACGCTGAGATTCCACTCATCGGGCATGCTTTCCTCCGACCATATCTTACAGATGAGTTGGTGCAAGCGCCCAACCAGGTCATCTCCAGCTGCTTTAAACAGTTTCGCGGACAATCCGTCCGCTCCAGCAGCTTTGTTCGACTTCAGTCTCGATATCGCTACCTTGGCTTCGTCTAGATCGGGGGGACGGAATTCGTGTTCCATCGTCCAAATTGAGTGAAACATTCTGCCTCACGGCGGAATTTGTGTCGTCATCGCCGTTTAGTAGTCTACAGAAATGATTTTTCCAAACTCTCAGCATCGACTGCGGTTCTACTACTAGTTGTCCATTTTCGTCCCTGCAGCCTTCGGTCCGAGCTCTGTACCTTCCTGATACTTGTTTTACCTTTTGGTAAAACTTTCGGACCTCCTTCCTGTCATAAAACCTCTCCATCCCCTCGACAACGCTTCTCTTGCTCTTTCATTTTTCTTCTGAGAAGCCGGCTCTCTTCCCTTCTCTTCTGTTCGTAGAGCTCACGAACAGCCCTTGTTGTTCGATGCAGCGTTGCCTTGTAGGCCTCCTGCTTGGCTGCGTGTACCTGCCTGCACTCGTCGTCAAACCATGGGTTCCTTCTAGGTGGTGTCGTAAAACCCAGCACATCAGTGGCAGCTTCTTTGATGGCTTCTTGACAACGACTCCATTCTTCTTGGTTTGTGCAGACGGCGTCGAACTTACAGAGAGTTTCTGGGAGACTCGGTCGGCAAAGATCCTGACAGTCCGCTGCGATTGTAGCTTTGCGACGTCAAACCGTGGTGTTCGTTCTCGACTCCGTTGTTCTCTTGAAATCCTGATTCTTACCTTGGCTACAGCAAGGAAATGGTCCGAGTCAACATTGGCTCCTCGGAAAGTTCGGACATCGAGAATGCTGGAGTGTCTGACGTCGATCGCAACGTGATCAATTTGGTTGACGGTTGATTGATCTGGGGACCGCCATGTCCCTTTATGGATGTTGCGGTGTGGGAACCGCGTGCTAGCAACAGAGAGGTTATGTCATATGACAAAGTCCACCAGCCTTAGTCCGTTACTGGACGTGGTGTCGTGTAGGCTGTGGTTCCCTATGATTTTAGCAAAGATTTCTTCTTTACCCAGCTTAGCGTTGAAATCTCCTAGAACGATCTTGGTGTCAAAGCTGGGGCATTGATCGTATGTTCTTTCTAGGAGATCATAGAAGCCATCTTTGCTACTATCATCTTTGTCCTCTGTCGGGGAGTGGGCGCAAATCAGGCTGATGTTGCCGAATGTAGCCTTGATGCGGATTGTTATGAGGCGTTCGCTTTTACAGTCAAAGCTTAAGACTTTTTGCCCAAGTCTGCCTCGAACAACAAATCCACATCCAACTAAGCGCCTCTCTCTGCTGCAATCACTGTAGTAGATGTCGCAGTTTTTCATCCTCTTCTTGCCCGGCCCATTCCATCACACTCCACTGAGAGACAGATGGAAAACCCAAGAAACACTTGTGAAGTTTTGCTTCAAAGACACGTAAGAAAATCGGTTTTGCATCGGATTGTTACTGGCGATGAAAAATGGATTTATTTTAAGAATCCTAAACGGAAAAAACCATGGGGTGATCCGGTACAACCATCAACATCGACTGCAAAACCAGATCGATTCGGCAAGAAGACACTGCTGTGTGTTTGGTGGGATCAGAAAGGTGTGCTGTACCACGAGCTCCTAAAACCTGGTGAAACCGTTAATACTGATCGCTACTGACAACAAATGATCACTTTGAACTATGAATCGATCGAGAAACGACCAGAATTGGCTCCATGACAATGCCCCTGCACACAAAGCAAAACCGGTTCAGGATACAATCAAAACACTTGGCTGGGAGCAGATACCCCACCAGACTTGGCTCCTTCCGACTGCCATTTGTTTTCATCGATGGGACACGCATTGGCTGAGCAGCACTTCGATTCTTGCGAAGAAGTCGAAAATTGGGTGTCTGATTGGTTTGCTTTAAAAGACGAACAATTTTATTGGCGTGGTATTCACAAATTGCCAGAAAGGTGGTCAAAATGTGTGGAAAACAATGGCCAATACTTTGAATAAAATGTTTTTATTCCTTCCCATCAATAATTAGAGTTTTATTTAAAAAAAAAACGCTCATTTCATATCGGTATACCTGGTAAACCTGTGCCAAGACAAGGTTTGTCGGCTATGCCTTGAAGATGATGGAACTTCTGAGCACATTTTATGTGTGTGCTCAGCACGAATTTAGTTAAGGACACGTATTTTTCATAGGGAGATACGCACTTCAGTGAAACTTAAGCATTTCACTGCAAAGGAGTTACTAGCTTTCAAGAGGGAAGCAGCGGGCCTTTCGATTCAACTCCAATCCTTCGATACAATAGATCTATCCTGACCGCGGTGTCGTTGCCTTTACGGCATGGTCTGAACAAGAGCAAATGAAAACCTTGCATTCTCCTAAGATGCGAATTGGGAGCATTCTGAAGACCACAGTTCGTTTATATTACTCTTCAAAATTATATACAAGCAAGAGCATACATATCTTTTTCATAAGATCATCTTCTGCCGACCGTGTCGTAGTTCAATGTCACGAAGCACCCATGTTTGCGAGTACGGTCTAAGACAGCTTCGAACGTCAAAACAAATCTGGCCTCATCTCTAAAGGATCATGAGATCTATGATTAGTCCTGCAGTGAATATGACAGTCCGTCAAATCACAGCAATCCTATTCAATTTGAAGCACCCACGTGGCGGTACAATGGGCCTATATTAGCTGAAGTGCATAACACCATTTCCCACCTACTTACCGACTACCCAAGCGGTTGTATTGATGTGAGAGGGATGCAAAAATTGAATTAACGGTATACCATTAGATGTGACAATTAACAAATAGATCTCTATGCACTTAGCCCAACAGCAGCTGCAAATATGAGATAGAACTAAACCTCTGTGACAGGTGATCAGACACATCAGCGAATGAACGTCGCTTTTCTGGGCTCAGACTACAAATCTGTGACATGGTAGACGTTTTCTGTCTTCTCTCTTCACCTCTTGAGGAGATTTGTGCGCCTTATCGAATGAATGTACACGATATGTTCAGACACGGAACTAGCGGTCTTGTACTCGCTAAGAAATTCATTTTGTCATCGCAACAGCAGTTTCATGGAAGAAGCTTGAATTAATTTGAGTCTAATCGTCAATCCAGACGCCAGTTAGTCATCGAAAGAGGAAAAGGGAACGTCGTGTCCTGACTGTCCGGCTGTCCAATCGATTGAAGAGCTACCAGCAAAGACATCTAAAATCACGCAATAGCAAAGGAAGGCGCTTACTTCGACGTGAAGTCTTCCAATAGCTACGCACTCAGGAAAGGCAGACCTATTTCTGGAACTGTGCAGCAAATCAATGTCCCATCACTTCGCAGTGCCTCCCCAACATGACATGTGTTCCGTGATGGGTTACAGCGAACGAAGCAACGAACGTGCCCGCGATGCAAAATCAACGGAAACTGATTAACAACAAAATGCCCCATCACCTCATCAGCAGCTCGTACTTACATGGTCTTTGGAAGTCTGAAATATCAGTGAAGTCATAATTATTCTTTCTATGAACAGCTGGCGGTGATCCTGCACTCGATGTATCGGAATGTGGCTGCAAAGGGGAAGAGGGGAAAACATTAAAAACAACGATCTTAAAAATGAATTCACTTGGAAGACAACACTCACCGGTGGAGGCAAATTCTGTGGTGGACGACGATCGGAGAAGTTCTTGTGACCACCGCCACCGCCACCGCCACCACCCACTGATGAATCACGTATTGGCGGTTTTATGATCTGCTCTCTGGAATTATTAATGTGATCACGGGGGTAATTGTATTCCCTGTCTGGCGTTGAAATCCTCTCCTCCGGTATCGACTCGTCATCGGTTGTTGTATCTTCATGTGCAAAAAAAGAAAACAAATCCCATACAGATACATACACTCGTGTTCGTTGGGTTTTTTTTTTGTTTTGTTTGTGATTGCGTGTGTTTGTTGTTCAAAGTCACGTTTGAGAGTTTATTTATTTTTTGTAAATTATATGAAAAGAGATACAGACAGAGACAGAGAGAGAGATAATAAAACTTGCAAGACAAGAAATTATAAATGACAAACACAAGGAAGGAAAAAAAATAATAAATACGTCACAAGGACATAACAGCCATTTGTTTCTCTTCTTTTATTCTAGATAAAATTAAGGAAAATTAAATGAATATGTGTGTACGTATCAAATGCAAGGACAATAGCTGCACACTCTCTGCTTGCTGTTGCTGATGCTTTACGTTTTGTGTGTGTCTCACGCGCGCTGGCGTGAGGGAAAGTGAATTTATTTCTTCTTCTCATTTTTCAATCACTGCATTCTCAGCTTGGGGTTAAACGGGGCAGAAAAAAGGAAAACAAGAAACAACGAAACATTTGAGGAAACACAAGGAACAACAAGTTGACTATGGTATGCGCATGTGTTTTGTTTGCTTTTGGTTGGTTGGTTGGTTAATTTTGTTTGGTTATCATATCTCAAAAATTAAGGCACAAACGAAAAAGAAACGAGAACAGAAAAAAACAAAGGTGTGAAATTAGACGCTTCATGACTGAATGACTTGGCTGAGATGAATGTGTGCGATTTTGGGGGGTGGCCCTGAAATGTCTTGTGGGGGAGGAGGATGAAGAAGACGAGTCAAGGATGATACAAGAGTCAGGCTGGCAGCCTCGTTGCATAGAGTAGGTGATGGCTGAGAGGTGCAGTGGAGTTCCTGTAGAGGGTGGAGGCAATTATGTCGAGTGCAAGGAGAGAAAAGTACAAAAGCTTAGTTCCTGAATTGAAGAGGTCGTTTTTTCGATTTCCAGTGCCACATCTTTACAAATGGCGCGTGATTCGTGACATGCTCAGTTATAAACGCCGTTGGTTTTGAAAAAAGGCGAGCTTGGCGTGTAAGTTTATAAAACAAACTTCATATTGAACAAGCCAAATGTGAATACATTCTCCCTTACCTCCTCTTGACCACGAAAGACCCTACCGGTGTCATTTGCCCCACAAGGGAGCAGTGGAATACCAATGAAGCCATCAAGAACTCAACTAAACATGTCTACACAGATGATTCGACGATGGGTATGGGAACAGACGCTAGCATTTACTCCGAACAGTTAAACACGCATTGCTCTATTGGTGGGACCATCGACTCAACCTAGACCAACTCTCTTCTGGCAGACGTCAGGAAGAAAGCGTATGACAAGATTAGAAACAGCAAATGCCGGTGGAAAATCTAACCACCTGCGAGGCAACGCAAATAATAATATGGGCCTATAGAGGGCCAGGGCCTAGCTTCTCAGCAACCACTCGTGTTGTACGTGCTATTGCTCTCACACGGATGGAAAGGATCTACAGTTTTATGCCGACTCCGAACGGCCAAGTTTGAGAAGCTTTTTCTAGACAGAAAATACTCTTTGAGCATTGTCAGTGACTCGAAAGAGGTGGAACCGTGAACATTGTTTTCGTCGCACAGAGCAGGAATCGAACCTACGACGTCGAGGTTGGGGTCGACGCACATACCCACAACGCCACGGGCCACCACATTGATACTATCATACGCGGCCTTAAAATCGATGAACAGGTGGTTGGTATCGATTCGTTGCTCCTGGGTTTTCTCCAAAATCTGCCGAAGTGGGAATATTTGGTGAAAATATTGGAAGACAACATTGGAGCATTTATTCGTGAGATATCGGCCCAAATGTTGAAAGGAGTGTGCCAAAATTGGACTAAGCGGATGGACCATTTGAGGACCTTGACTGCGCAAGGTCAACATTGGCATGAAATAGTCTTCAAAGATTAAATTACATGGACCGTACTATCGATTTGGATAAAGATTTCATGCATTTTTCTGAATTTTAGGCGTTTTTTCTTAAAAAACAATCACCTTTTAAAATGCATACCTGTGATCTAAAAACAAGGAGAAACGTTCTATCCATCAGCATACCCAGCTTTTGGTATAGACCTCACCATTCCAGCTTGCACGGCAGAGTGATCGCTCAGCACTGTACGGGAGGTTAACACTTGCCTTCGATCAACGACGACTCATTAAACGAGCATATGCATGAGATAGTCGATCGTTTTGGCAGACATCCAAGGCGGATGCAAGATCGGAGCGGGTTCGGGACAAGCAAATTGCCCAAAAATGTTTCACTCAATTTGGACGATGATGAACACGAATTCCGTCCCCCCGATCTAGACGAAGTCAAGATATCGATATCTAGACTGAAGTCGAACAAAGCTGCTGGAGCGGACGAATTGTCCGCGGAATTGTTTAAGGCAGCTGGAGATGATCTGGTAGGGCGCATGCACCAGCTCATCTGTAAGATATGGTCGGAGGAAAGCATGCCCGACGAGTGGAATCTCAGCAGAAAGGAGACCCCTTTGACTGCGCCAACTATCGACTGATCAGTCTTCTTAACATCGCGTGCAAGATGCTCTCTGCCGTTTTGTGTGAACCCTTTGTCAACAACCTGATAGGTCCTTATCAGTGCGGTTTTAGGCCAGGAAAGTCCACAATAGACCAAATCTTCACACTGCGGCAGATCCTGGAAAAGACCCAAGAAATGCAAATCGACACTCACCATCTGTTCGTCGATTTCAAGGCCGCATATGACAGCGTGCATAGAGACGAGCTATACAACGCCGTGTCTAGTTTTGACATTCCTGCCAAACTCGTCAGGCTGTGCAGGATGACGATGGAGAACTCTCGCTGCTCCTCCAAGGTCCGTAACGAACTCACCGAGACCTTCAATGTCAAAAAAGGTTTTAGGTAAGGCGACGCGCTGTCATGTGATTTCTTTAAAATCGTCCTGGAGAAGATCGTGCGAAACTCACACGCCAACACTAGAGGCACGATCTTTCAAAAATCCGTTCAACTGCTTGCTTACGCGGACGGCACTGACGTGATTGGACGAACACAGCGAGCCGTCAATGAGGCGTTTGCTGGCATTGAAGCGGAAGCGGCTAAAATGGGTCTAGCGGTAAACCAGGGCAAAACAAAGTACATGCTGTCATCACGGAAGGACGCACAACATCGACGTCTCGGACAGAGCGTCATATTGGGCAGCAGAAAATTTGAGGTAGTCAAGGACTTCGTCTACCTAGGCTCTGGAGTAAATAGGGACAACAACACCAGTACCGAGATCAAGCGCAGAATTACTCTTGCCAATCGCTGTTTCTTTGGTTTGAAGAGGCAATTGAGTAACAGAGCCATCTCTCGAAACACCAAATTGACCTTGTATAAAACCCTGATCATCCCAGTCCTGCTATATGGCGCAGAGACATGGACGCTATTGAAAGCGGATGAAGAAGCTCTTGGTTGCGTACGATCTTTGGTCCTGTTTGCGTTGATGGCGTTTGGGAAAAGAATCAACCACGAACTGTACGAGCTGTACAGCGGCATGCACCTAGTTAAGCGTCTTCGGAACCAACGCCTTTGATGGCTAAATCATGTAGAGCGGTTGGACACCACAGCTCCGGCCCGAAGAGTCTTTGGGACAGCGCAACAGAGGACGTCCTCGCACTAGATGGCGCACACAAGTGGAAAAGGACCTCAACCAACGTGGTGTGCGCAACTGGAGGCAGCTGGCGAAAGATCGGGCTGGCTGGAGAGGCATGTTGGTTGAGGCCCAGGTCCACCCCGGACTGTAGCGCCAATCAAAGAAGAAGAAATTGCCCAAAAAAAGGAAACAGATTTGTAAAATGTGAAGATATTAGAAAGAGGATAAAAACAAAACATTTACGCGTGCTCGAGTGACCGCCAAATCGACAAAAACTACTATCGGCTTTAATGATTTGAAAGGGACGTCGGCGTGGACTACATGTGTTTATTTTCGGGGCAGAGGCCATGTCGTCTGAGACACAAGTGGGTCTATGGCGCAAGAGAGGTGAAGAGTCAGATTCTTGCGAGGACGCTTATAATGCATCTTAAATGAAACTAAGCAACGTAGCAAATGCACAAGATCTACTACATGCGAAGTAAATACCGATCTCTGATCTAAAGACGACGCAAGTAATTCTCCAAGCAACAGAAAGAGGAAAAAGTCTTGCCTCCCTTTCTGTGGACGCCTATGACAGGACCCAGGAGCCTAACGATGAAGGGACTATGATCGAATATCCTCCAGGACGGTGAGAAATTGGTTCAGCCTACTATAAGAAGTGCAGCAGAAGTAGGGTAGATAGAGGCGAGAGACTTCTTCCAGATGTCTTTATCGTTGTCTTAAACGTGTCAATTGGCGACTGTCATTCACATCATTTCGTAAGCAACCGCGAAAAGTTCTTCGAATTTGTCGGTATACCTGAATTGTGGCGACCTGAATTGAACATGATTTCTAATTTAAAGCGTGTGTGCAGATGCGTCTTCATTACAAGGCGCCCACTTTGTTTGATCATCAGTCTGTCCGTCGATCGATCGCTAACCTTCAGTCGATCTGTGGTTTGCCGATGACGAAGGAAGCTGAGGTGCCAGCACGGAACTTGAACCAATCGAGTTGAGTCGATACAATCGAACATGGGTAGCACGAATTTTGATTCAATCGAGTATCCTCGATTGTATCGTCAAAGTACGCAGCATACAAATGCGAATATGACGTTTGAAACAAAATTTTTTAGTCGATAGAAAAAAGTTATCGTCATCAATTAATAAAAAGTTGTCCTCATTATGGAAGCGAATCAAAATATTTCCATCAACAAAAAACAACTTCAAAGACTGGAAAAAGGTAAAGACAAATGCATGTATGTTTGAATTATAATATTTTACGTGCATTTTTAGACTTTGAGTGACCTGAAATATAAAGTTAAGAACAAACTCAGGAAGAATAAGGTCAACTTAAAAGGCACAGGCGGTTGCCCATGCATATTAATTGTAGAAGACGAAGGCTAGAAGCAGCATTGAAGAAATACCTACAGCAAAAATGTTTGGAGTCGGACCTAGTCAAATTCCTGACCACAATAATAATGAAGAAACTAAAAACCAAGACAGGGATGAGGTAGAATGCAATATATTTGAAAATTTTAATTAAGGCAATTCAACACATATCAAAAATTCGTTTGATTTTGGCATTAAGTATTTCTTCATCTTCGCTTTCCGATTCAAAAAATATCATTCTAAATCCAATTTCACTTTAATGAACGAAGTTTATTTTGAAAATAACAAATTTGACATTTCACTTTATAGTTCACAATGACATTTTTAAGTAGAAGTCACAATGAAACTCGTTTCAAGTTACATGTTGCCAGAAAATATTTGCTTCGAGTTGACTGGCGATGAACAATGCTCGATTGTTTCAAGTTATGTGCTGTCACCCCTGTTTCCAATAGGGATGCTCTACACTTTAACCACTACTTTGTCCGCCTTTCTTCACCTACAAGCTATGACCAACCTTCATTCAACGGCCGTCACACGACCCTTGTATCATCCTTCCACCCAAAGTCAGTAATAAACTACCTTAAATCATACAAATTCTAATGTTTATGTTTGTGTACAGAATTTTGATTATTTTTTAGACCCTCAAGGCAATGTAAACAAAATTTGGAATTTAATTGCATGATCTTTTTGAAAATTAGACTTTTGTTTGTTTTTGTAAATTTATCTCACCTGTATCATCATGATCCCGATCAGGACTACGATTTAAAACCGAACTACGTTTCGATGGCATCGGTAAACTTGGCTTTGGCCGATTCTTAAGAGCGGCCAGAGCTTGTTGCACCGCTTCCTGTCTAACTTCTGTCGGTTTCACCAAAAAATTGTTTGTGTGTGTTTGACATATTTGTTTGATTTTTTTCAATTTATTCAATTTATTTATTTGTTTCAACGATTTTGGGATGATGAGGGAGAGAGTGATGACATTTTTTGCGAGCGAGATGCACGAATTTTATGGTTTTTTTTTTTGTTGTTGTTGTTGTGCGAAAGGAAAGTAGTTTATATTTTTTTTCAGTTGTTTATATATTTTTTTGGGTTAAAAAAAGAAAATAAAATAGAATTTATTTATTACTATCGATTAAGAAAAAGATTTTGATTTTGTTTTTTTTTAAAGAAAATAAAAATAAAATTAAATTAATTTGTTTTTTTTTTAATTTTAAATTGCAATTTGAAAAAATTAAATTAAATGTGTTTGGAGAGAGAGAGAGAGAAGAGAGAGAGAGAGCTAGACAAAATGACAAAAGTGTGTGATTGAAATGAACAAATGCATGACGTGATGAATGAAATGAATTGGATCTCTTTGGTGAACTTTTCTCTTTTGATTAATTTAAGAAAACAAAATGGCGGTTAAAATGAATTTCATGCGAAAGAAAAAGAAACTAAATCGAAATGCGACGTAGGAACATTTCTTCAGTGTGGATTAGCAGCAACTACGTGAAAATGTGCAGACAAATTTGAATCCGCATGCAAAGCACAAGCGCTACGAATGAGAATGCAAGCGATACACGGTACTTGATATGAGGCTACTGAAGGAGAGGTGGATGCTGACTACGTTTACAGAATGGAAAACAAAATTCTACGGAACTAAACACAAAGAATTTAAACAAATCGGGCGCGTGGTTAGATGAAGTCCTGCGGGGACAAACAGATGTAGTTGCCGGGATGAGCAAGGTGTTCCAATTCTGCGATTTGCCAGCAAATTCAAGACCTAATCGGTTCCTTTGAATGGCATTTTTTTGAAGTCAGTGAGGTCCATTGGAAAGTCCTTCATCAGAGCATCCATCATGAATCGCCTCAAAATCCCTGCCCAGGCACTGCTGGAACAAATATCCGGCGATTGACGTCTGATTCTCTTACAAATTCAGAAGATCCTGTGGATTGACGGCTGTCCTTTTTGTCGTAATTTTCCAGGTTCGGTGGGAGTGTCAAAGAACGTCGTAAAGTTCAGCGTTGCAATGCCCGTGGCAGGCCTAGTCTTTTGTCAATTGGTGCTCCATTGCACTCCTCGAACATTTTTGGCTCAAAAAAATGAAGTGTACTTGGTCAGTTCATGTCAAGGGTGTGTACGTTTGCCTTGAAGAGTCAAAGACACAAATAAGAGACGTTCGTTAAGTTTCGTTAAATTTTTGCTTGGTTATGTTTATGTCTCTACGCACGTAAAAGCAGATGGTGTCATTTGAAGGCTTCACTTTAAAAAGAACAATGCTTGTGGTGGCAGCATTTCGTTCCTTTCTGACATAAGCTTAAGTTCAGATCCATCCTTTATGATCGTTTGAATGCAGGCATGAATAGAGCATAGATTTACTCGAAGGAGTCGAAGCCTAAAAACCAGGCATCAAAAATAAGCAGGCGATGATTAATTTCTACCATGATTGACTCTGTTTTCGTTCAGTTTCGTTAAATTTTGCATGCAGAAGTGGTAGTAGAATGAATTGCAATGCGTTTCGAATGCAATCGTTGGAACGTGATCATGCTTCTGGCTGTCATCCACACAGTTCTGACATTGGCTCAAAAGTAACGAAGACACATATGATCAGTGGTATAGGAAGTGCCAGATATGCCAGAAAATGCTCTTCAGTATACCTCATATCGTGTCAATATGTTTGATTTTCCTTATAAGAGCCAAAGACACTGAAAAGATGCATTCGTTGAGTTTCGTTCAATTTTTTCTTGAAGAAGCGGCGGTGGAATGCATCGGCGTGACGTACGTAAATGTAAAATGTTTGTTGTGGCTCACTTTTCGTTCCCAGACATTGATTGTGAGGATGTTAGAGTATATCTAAGTAGCTTTAAGTACGAATATGTTTCAGTCCAAGATGACTGCCGTCAGATCTGCCTAGAAACCAGGGGTCACAAGAGTACGTACGACACAGAGCTGGTTTTTATTGCTTCTGACGGTTAATTTCTATCATGATTGATACTGCTTTCGTTAAGTCTCGTTTAATTTTGCTTGCTGAAGTAGGAGTGGAATGAATTTCTGTCTACGAGACAGAATCGCGCCATGTATTTGCAATCCTTGGACTGTGAACTTTGCTACTAGCTGTCTATCGGTCAGGTCTGACATTGTCTTAAGTTTAACGAAGTCACTTACGGTCAGGGTATGGCCGCTCACTCAGACTTTTGAGTGAACTATTTGGTTTAGGAAGTGCCAGATATGCCAAAAAATGTCGTTCAGTATATGTCATAACCAAAGACACTAAAAAAATTCTTTCGTTAAGTTTCGTTAAATTTTTTCTTTATTCAGTTTAGGTGGAATGAATCATTCTGAACGTACGTAAATGTCGATTTTTTGTTTCAGCCTACTAAACGTCCACTTCTGACATAGGTCCAACTTCACCTGCAATCACAGTCGTTAGATTGGGAGCATGTATCTAAGCACACTTGACTATGAACATGTTTGTCGCTATGTCGACGAACATCAGATCTACCATTGTTATAAGAGTCAATCGGAGGAGTCGAGATATCAGGCATCTACCAGCATGGATTTGTCAAGTCACTTCGCAGTGCGTTTGTTGTTATTAACTTGGCCAAAATGTTTCTTACGTTGTTTTTCCGTCCAAAGGCTGTTACTGAATCCGACTTGGAGTGGCTTTTCCTTCTACTTGGCCAAACGTCTACATCTAGGTACAAGGATTGACGATGCTAAGCCGTCCATCTAGTAAGACCTCACTGTATATTCAAGACCTCGCTGTTAGTCTGGTGTTAGTGTCTAGTTTGATGATGTTATGTGTCAAATGTTAGCAAAGCCAAGCGGTTAATCTGTATTTAGTCAGCAGACAGAGGCTGATATTCCCACGAGTACAAGATGCGATCTGAAATTCACCAGACAGATGCTGAAGGCGACGATGCAGAAAAGATGAAGGAGTGCCTGAGTAGGTGATGAAGGCATTTGTCACCAGCCCAATGCCATATATGTGAGTTCCACCACACGCCCGTCGTTCTAAATGAGATTCCATGGCAGAGTCATACTTACGTCACACCGTAGAGAACTCAGAGACCCGGCACGCCCACGAGATGAAATGAATCTAATTAGCAACCCAACCCCGGCTATGATTACATGACAAATGATCGACAAACCCAGTGTGTTATGCTAGAGCTCTCTGCAGCCGAACCGAAGTGCGCTACAGATACACCACAGGAGGGAGATACAGAGATACACCAATACCAAGCGATACACGCAAGTTAGAGATTTTTTTTTTTTTTGAATTCGATATTTAGGGGAAAGAGAAAGAGCGAGAGAGAGGTGGGTTAATTGTGAGATAGAGAGAAAGAGAGCGAGAAAGAGGAACCGTGGCTTAGGCCAGAACTATTCTGTAGCTTATGAGGTTCCACTCCGTATAGCTGCATCGGGGGAGTGGGCGAGAGGATGGGGACTGGGATACACTGGATGGGGGGGAGTAGTGATAAAATATCAAATTGCGTTTACCACTTGTGTAGCGACTTTCGTGCCGTCCCAAGCGTCGACTGGGTCGATTATTTTGTGCGGATTGTGCATTGGCCGTCTGACCATTCTTACTCTGATCAGACTTGGCAGTTCGTTCAGCGCTATTACCTACTAGACATCCGGATGTTGGCCCACCATTGCCACCACCAACACCGCCACCGATGCGTCCACCAGTGCCACTTGGCGATTCTGATTTGCTGCGACTGTTGCTGTTGCTGTTACTGTTGCCATTGCCATTGCCCGATGATGTCTTGCTGTTCTGCATCGATTTGACAGCCTTCAAGATGGCACTGGGTGCCAGAAGATTGACCGACGTCGGCAGTATGGATGGAGGCAATTGATGAGGCTGCTGTTGCTGCTGTTGCTGCAGCAGCTGTGGATACTGTTGGGACGACGTTCGAGAACTCAATGGCACTTGTTGTTGCTTACTGCTGGCTGTTTGCTTCTCCATGCTGGATGAAGCGCTGCTGTTATTGCCGCCGCTGCCAGAGTACTTACGCGACTGCAGCACCGGCGATTGGGGGATCAGGCCCTGATCGGCCTTGTATGGCCGGCATCCTTTGAAATTTGACTTGGCCGCTATTTCGGCGGACAACGCCGCCAGTTGACTGTTAAGAGTCTCCACATTGGAACGCTTCACGTTCGTCGTTGGTGGACCGGCTTTTGTGTTCGTGTGTTGGAAATGAAAATAAAATAAAATGAAAAAAAAAACGAAAAAAATAAATCAAAAATTAACAAAATAAAAGAAAATATTTTGGGAAAAAAATAAAGAAAATAAATTTGGTTTTGACGAAACTTTTGATTAGTAGACGTGACATGCAGTGGATGCTGGTGGGAAGTTTGTCAAAAGACGCTGAAAATGATGAGAAAATAAAACAATTTTTTCAACGCCATCTGTTGAGTAGTTCCACCGGAGACACGATTCAGATGGTGTGAGGATGCGGTAAAGATGGATTCCGCTTGAAACTTTCGAGAGTTTTAAGTGAATTTGCGCGGAAATGAGGTAGGAAGGCGCTCATTTTTGACTAGACGGTTAGAAACTACAAAAACAGACCTCTGGTTTACAACGTGATTAATCATTGCTAAGACGTGTCAGACATAACCGTGAACACTAGACACAGAGCCAAGACGTGGAGTGAGTCAAGAGCAAATGGCAGCAGTGTTTAATGTTGCACAACAAACAATTCCTGACCGGTTATGGTAAGAGCTATGGGAAAGATCCAAAAGTGTGGAAAATGGGTGCCACATGAATCGAATGCAAGACAGATGGAGAACCGAAAAAACACTTGTGAAATTTTGCTTCAAAGACACGTAAGAAAATCGGTTTTGTATCGGATTGTTACCGGCGATGAAAAATGGATTTATTTTAAGAATCCTAAACGGAAACCATCAACATCGACTGCAAAACCAGATCGATTCGGCAAGAAGAAACTGCTGTGTGTTTGGTGGGACCAGAAAGGTGTGGTGAAAACCTGGTGAAACCGTTAATACTGATCGCTACCGACAACAAATGATCAATTTGAACCATGCATTGATCGAGAAACGACCAGAATCGGCCAGAAGACACGGCAAGGTAATTTTGCTTCGGTTCAGGATACAATCAAAACACTTGGCTGGGAGCAGCTACCCGACCACTCGCCGTATTCACCAGACTTGGCTCCTACCGACTGCCATTTGTTTTCATCGACACGCATTGGCTGAGCAGCACTTCGATTCCTACGAAGAAGTCGAAAATTGGGGTCTGATTGGTTTGCTTTAAAAGACGAACAGTTTTATTAGCGTGGTATTCACAAATTGCCAGAAAGGTGGTCAAAATGTGTAGAAAACAATGGCCAACACCTTGAATAAAATGTTTTTACTTTCCCATTAATAATTAGTGTTTTATTTTCAAAAACACTGGTATACGTGCTATATATTGCTGTGGTCCCAGCGTCTCGATCGCAGCATAATCAAGTGCTGCGCATTAAGAACATAGAGATCGTCGCGGCAGTTTGTATGTTCATTAATTCCTAGACCCACGCCTGTTTCTCTTTTTTGGACACGTGCTTCGGATTGATCCTTGGGCAGTCAACAATGCTCGGATTGGATGCTTTCCCCAGGAAGTCAAGTATTTTTGAAGTCTCGTCCCAGGAAAAAAATCCATTTTTCTTACGTATCGTTCGTCAGCAGTGTTGAAGGTTGCTGCGTACAGACTTAACCGACGATACAGAGAAATTTAACAAGCTGGACATCGAGAATCGCCCGAGACAAGAGGAGGTGCGGATGACCTAAGTTAGACTCCTTCAGATGGTAGTCAGTCACTCCAGTCCAACCGCATCTTAGAGCAGGACGCGGATGATCTAGTGTGATGAAAGTCATCTTGGCTTTTAAAGAGAGAACCTTTTCTAAGGGTCGGTTCTGGAATTTGAAATCAATCTTAGTTGAAGACGAATGAACTCAAAATCAAAGCCATTTCGTTGCGGAAGAGTTCCGAAATCCACAGCCCCCCCGACGGTAATCTCAAGTGCCTCTGTGGTGCCGGATCCATCTTCTGTCATCGTTACGAACCCATTAGGAGGCAAATTGATTTAATTTCCACCCCCGTCTCTGGAGGATGTCTCTTATTCTGGCAACGCACGCAGCAACTGATGTGAATTTTATGAATTAATTCATGAGACCAGAGCAACATTTACATTTCTCCTCAATTGTCCACAGACATCAACACATCAACGTCTGCCCTTCGCCCAGGGATCCAGCGCAGGGTGGGAGGGATGGTGCTAAGAACCCATCCCCGTCCACCAGCGGCAGTCTTCAGATTTATGCTAAGTACACTGTGCTTCATAAATGGGTCAACGCTCGGAGAGGGTCGGTCGCATATGTGCCCTGTCCGCATGAATAGCTCAGCCTGAAGGTTAAGTTTCCATTGCGAAAGGAGGCGAGAGTCCGAAATGTATGGAGCGTCCGCGGATGAATGGAATTGAGGTTATGGCGTGTAGTTTGCTCTTAAGGCGATTGCTTTGTTTTTTGAAGATGCTTGACGACGAGGTTGGGGTGCAGACAACCCACTCCTCCTTGAAGGAGAGATGAGGAGAGATCGAATGTGGGTCGATTGATATTCTTTGAGTTGGAATTTGGGGGGAGACTGTTCTTTGAAATGTCGCGGCGAAGTTTGGTTCAATTGGACATCACAACATATACTCCTCCGTCTGTGCTGCAAACATCTGAGAACAACCTAAGCGACGTGAAACAAGTTCCAGATGTGTTCTCGTCGAGCAATTATCGCCGCTTTCAAAGAATTGCTTAGGATTAGTTAGGACTTTGGGTAGACGCGGTGGAGTCAGGTCTCATCATTTGGGTCTAAATGTTGTGATGAAAGACCTCGTGTAAAACTGGAAATAGAACTGAAGGGTGTATGGAAGTCAGTGGAGATCCTATCTAGAGTACTAGCATTTTCGTTCGGCACGCAAGAGCCAGTTTTTGGATTGGATAATCCTTAGAGCACTACACTTAGAGACTTTTGACTTGAGCATTGAGCATTGAGGTCGAGAGGAAAAAGATTTTGATGTAGGAGTGGTGCAGATTGCTTCGGTCACACCTAGGCATGCTTGTCTCTATTTTTTCAAATTGCTTTCATATCCTTGGCCACATACGTCGCCAATAGATCACGCTCTCAATTGCCCGGAAAGACCTACAATCAATGAGACTTCTTTCCACAGTCTTGTTCGTCGTTTGAGGCTGTATCCTGTGCCCGTCTCCATGAATGCTCCACAAATAACATCAACCCTCTCCTCGTCCATCAACACTCCCCTTCACGCGTTCCAACAAAAAAAACACAGGAAATGCACGAAAGTCACATCGTCCATCACAGCAACATCCACGCAAAGTGTGCGAAAGATTCGGCGACGCTTTCCAAGCGGCAGCGAATCCAAACTGGGCAAGCCACCGACGACGACACGATGCCGGTGATGTAACACAAGCGCATGCATTATTCAAACGTAAATGGCCGCGGCAAGGTTTTCTGTGAGCCGACGGATGCGAGTGGCTTCGCTGTTTCCTCTTCGTTTGCGATCGTCTGAGTTGGGTGCGGATGCTGGAATGAGGATGACTATCACAGAGAGATCGCCAGAGAGATTGCATAAGATTTGGCCAAAGTTGCAGAGAACTTCAGGCATTTCTGCCGGCAACGATGCACCAGCGAGGTGGCGCAATGGACTTAGAATGTGGAGCGAAGGCGACTGGGGACTGACGGGAAGAGTCTCAGTTGTCGATCGACTTGAGGAAGTCGCAAGAACGGAGTGTTATTGGACTACAAGGTCTCTGCCAGATCTAGGCGATGTGAGTCGACTTTGAATTTTGTTAAAATGTCATTTGACGTCTCGTTTAAATGTTATCTGAAGTCTTGCCGTTTGCCGTGCCATTTGAACTCATTCAGTGAAAGCGGCACGATTCACGTCAAGGAACGGCGGATCTTAAAAAAAGCATGCCCAGTCTCGGGTGACAGTAAGGTTTGACGAATGGGTCTGAAGCAGAGATCACATGTTCGCATTGGGTCTCTGCTCAGACTGTTGTTGATCGCAATGACTCAACTCAGCAGCAACAAGATGAAGGTCAGATGAGGCTGCTAAGACTCTTTGGTTGGTATGGTAGTTGGACTTAGACTAATTTGATCCCAAAGGCAAATGGTGGCCAGATAAAGGCATTTTAGCTTTGCTTTCAACTTTTTTCCGAAATGGGACCGCAGTCATGAGAGTTGCCCCTATAACCAAGGGCAGGCATTCAATCACTTGCGCCATCCAGTCGTTAAAGATCCTTTCACAAGAATCTCACGGTTCTTGTACGTTTGGACTCTTCTCTAACTTGTCTCGAGTTCGACTCCCAGTGAACGCACTATTAATGACTGCGGTCCCTTTTCGCATGGAATGAAAACTGTTTATTTTAAGGTACCATGCTGTCAACTTCTTCTTAACTCTCAGCTGCTCAAATCAGTCCGAACTTGTTTCGAGAAGAAAAACCCAGGGTTCGACTCCCACAGGAGGAGAGATCATTTTAAGGCTTGTTGTATGAGACTGCCGCTGTGACGCACATCACAAAAATCTAAGGAATTCTAGGAACGACCTTTGAAACATCAGAAAGAAAAGAAACTCAGGGTTCGACTCCCAGAACACAGTTCGTAACTTATGTCACAGCCTTCTGCGATGACGCTAAAAGTTTCAAACAGTCTCCGTGTGGTCTCGTTTTCAAAACCGTTTCAGCACTCGACGTGTCGATTTTCGTCAAAAATTTTTCGGGTTCGAATCGCACCGCACGTTGAGATCAATTTTCTCTCTCTCCCTGTCCTTGTCTCTCTCCATCTCTCCCTCTTTCCCTCTCTCTATCTTCGTAAATTCATCATAAATGCTCATGAAACTGAGTTCATCGCACGTTTAAATCGAAATCTTTGTCGAACCATAATGAGGCCTGTTGTCGAACCCTCGTTTTCATTCCCAGAAAAGAAAAGAAAAAAAATCTCACAATCGCCCGATAAAAGGTGTCCGACTCTTGACTAAATTTTGTCCCAGGGTTCAAATAACGTTGCCAAAGTTTTCTGTTTGGATTCTTGTGGCAGATTTGAACCCCCAGTCCATGACCCTCACCATTTGGAACCTCCAAGTCCTTTTCCTCCTCAGTCTCACTCCTCTTCCACTCCCGATGCTAATCTCGTCACGTGCATCCCTCCATCACAAGAAGGACCCGAATTAGTTAACTCTTCCTCGCACCATCTGTGCTCGCACAGTGGAATTCCATTAATTTGAGCACAAGCTCCTGTGTCCCGCTTTCATTCGTCGACACGTCTGTTTACTTCATCTTTTCGCGGTACGGTCCTCGCCGTCGGAGCTGGAGTACGTAATCCTTCCACACGATGTGTCCAAATGTTGAGTTCACATCTTTAGCAAACACAGACGCGTCCGAGGAGGAGGACACACATGCAGCTGCAGCCGCAGCAGCAGCGCTCATTAGTTGCTCCTCGCACTTTTGTCTGCTTTCATTTTTTTTTTTTTTGTATTGTTTTTCGGAGGACTAATCTCCTGACAAGGACCTGCCGAAAGGATGAACGAGGACACAGAGATTAAACCTGGGACGCTCCGAAAGCCTCATTTACAAGTGAAATATGAGTGCATTTGGACAGAGCTGCGCGCCGGGACACACTGGCTAACGCTTGGTGTCCTATTGTGTGCTCCTTCTCCGGTTCCACACTCGTTAGCAGTGTGAATGAACTTGTGTGCGCTTGGCGGCACACTCCACACCCATGCCCTCGTTGCGAACTGACAAAACGTTTCCACTGCTGCTGCACGTATCTTCGTCCTGCTGCTGGCAAGAGCGATGAGAGTCCTTTGTGTAGTTACCATGTGAAACAAAATGTTTCTAGGTCGTTACTTCAACAAAACGAAACAGAAGAACAAAACCCGAACGAAAGGCGAAAAGAAAAGGCGATGCTTGCGTTGAATGGTGGCGCTCTTATGCAACACACAGGAGGACACTCGTGTTTGATGTCAAAACTGCGGATCAAGTCCAGTGGGCGGCCGGTGGAACTGGTTACTCGCCTGAGGTTGCGATAAATGAGTCTTTTTCTGTCAGGTGGATGAGCGTCTTGAAAATTGGAACGAGGAACGGACACCGAATGTGGTTAAAATGTCGAGGGTTGGGTGGGAAAAATGCTACACTTTTTTTTTTTTGGACGGGCAGGATTGCTGGCTAGGAGGCCTTCCGTCTAAAGGCAAATTTGTCGTCGACGAGAGTCCGGGTTCCAGTTGTCGTGAGGGTATTCATTGGGCTATAAATGAACTTTCCACAGTCTCCGTCGAGCAATTCACATTCGTCGAGTTTCACTCAGCTCCGTTCAGTTGTTTTGAAGATATTTGAAGTTTTCCACTTTTTCTGCGGAGTAAGTTAGGTAGGTTGTAGTAGCTGACTACAACAAGGCCCGTGACAGTTTAACCCTGATATTGGTATCATTAAACACGCCTACGAGCATCAGGCAGGAATCAAGAGGTTATACCCATCATGTGCATCACAAAATGGGTCCATTAAAACCAATGTGGGACGTGGTACCAGCTAGAAGAAGAAAAAATAAAACAACCAAGGCCATGTGGTCGACACACGTGGTAACATTTCCTTGAGAAATAAACCACAACGTTGGGTGCCAATTCTTGATCAATCAAATGATTTGCTATTTAAGATTCTCATCTGAATGTCTGTTGACCAACATGTCTAAGCCAACAAGAAATATGTCTAGCTCTCTGATGTGGTTTACACTAGCATTTAATAGCCACCACTAATCCAACGAAAATAGCTCACAGCCTTCTGAGCTAGACTGGTAAGTTCACCAGCTCAGTTTCACCATTTTTACCACACTTCGTTATTTACGGCACGAAATGAAGAACATGCATACGAATAAAGTGGAAATTTATATCACAGACGGGCCTAAGACCGCTACACTGAATCGGCCAGTCTTTCACACTACCAGCTTTCTGTAGTGTTTTTCACATACACCGACAGTCAAGCAATGGCACTCGAATGGACATTTTTAAGATGGGAGTTAGTAAGACTCTGCCTTGTGTCTTCTACGTTAGGTTAGGTTAGGTTGTAGTGGTTGACTGCTGCAGAGCAGTCACACTTAGGCCAGAGTAGGCCCATTGTGATACCACGCGGATTGACTTCTAACGCTGGAACCAGTTGGTGCTGCTGATGAACTGATTTAGTTGGCCAATGCTGGCACTTTTTAGCTCGTTACGGCCGCTGAAGTAGTAGGCCCCTAGGTGCAGGAACCTACGACTGGCAAGAGCACTGCAGGAGCAGAGAAGGTGATGAGTGTTCTCTTCGTCCTCTTCATCCATGCAGCTTCTGCAAAAGTCATTATATGGAGTACCCATCCTGCGAGCATGAGTGCCAATTGCACAGTGCCCGGTTATGACTCCTATGAGGGCTTGCTGAGTCCAAGTAGACTGAGTGACTGGGTTAAGTGATGGCCAGATTTCTTTTGTTTTAGGGCAGGTGGTGGCTTCTAGCCATTTGTCATTGGTGGTTTTGATTGTATGAATCTTTAAAAGATGATAGGCTGTAGCGATCGGCATGGAAGGTGGTACCCCTTCTATCGATAGGGATGAGGTTGTACCACACCTAGCGAGTTCGTCGGCTTTGCAGTTTCCTGGTATGTCTCAGTGTCCCGGCACCCACATGAGGTGAATGTTAAAATGCTCGGCCATCTCGTTAAGAGACAGCCTGCAATTAAGGGATGTTTTAGAGTAGAACATGACACTGTCCAGAGCTTTTATGGCGGCCTGACTATCTGAACAGATGGTGATATCCCTTTTTGATATCACATTGTCTCTTTAAACGCTATGGTGTCTGCCTGAAAAAACGCCACAGTGATCAGGGAGCTTCACGGAGAGAGCAATGTTGAGGTCTTGTGAATAGACACCCGCACCCACCCCTTCTTTTGTCTTTGATCCATCTGTGAAGATGCGCAGAGGACCTTTCAGCGTTTGCCTGTCAGTCATCCAGTCCGATCTGGAAGGAATACTGATTGAGAATTTCTTTTCGAAGATGGCCTGGGGTAGTAGGCGGTCAGTGTCGCCAGGAAGGAAATTGAATTCCTTGCGAATGGTTGAGTGGCCAGTGTTGAGTTCGGACCACAATCGAAGTATTTTGAGTCTCATGGCTGTGCTTGCTGCTGCTTGTTTCACGAATATTGCCAGAAGTGGGAGATGGAGGAGAATATTCAGTGCGTCTGACGGAGAACTTCTCAGTGCCCCGCTGATACACTGGCAGGCCAGTCTTTGCACTCGGTTGAGTGCATTGCAGTTTGTCGCCTTGTTTAGTGCTGTCCACCAAGCTGAGTACAGAAGTGTCGGTCTGACGATAGAGGTGTAAATCCAGTGAGCTTGCATGGTTGTAGGCCCCATTTGCATCCAATGGCCTTTTTGCAGCTAAAAAGTGCAGAAGAGGCTTTTTTAACCCTTTCCTGGATATTGAGCTTGTGGAGAAAGTTGAATGTTCGAAATTTATGTAAAATGACGACTAAAAGGCGAACCAATTCGGCAGAGAATGAGAGAAACTCTTTCGCCAAGTTATCCTCCGAATTAACGTTTAAGAATTGGAGATGCGAAGAATGTGCCTTTAAAGGGACTAGACGTTGAAGGAAATCTGGAGCATGCTCAGAATATGAATATGGTTCCAGAAGGGGTGTTGAGGATTTGTGGTTGCTGGCGGCTCTCGAAGGAGGACAGTTCTTGGGCCACAGTCGACATGCCGAGATTGGAAATCCAAGAGGAGCTCGTAATGTGACTGCCCATCTAATTGCAGGAGTTATTCAGTCCTTCGGTTCGCTTTGGTAGGTGTCCATTTCCCAGTCGTCATCGCTATTTTATTGTTTCCAGTGAGAGTGTCTCGTGATCTTCCATTGCACTGAATGCCCCTGTGCCTACACGGAGACCAAGCTTATAATAAGACTGCATCTGGCCGCTGTCTCTCTTAGATATAGGCCGCAGTGGTTTGCTACCTTGAAATATATCGATAGTGTTGCCAGAGCCTTTATGCCACCTGGCCGTATGCGTATGAAAATATAGATCTTCCGTCTATTGGGTTCATCCATAGTCCGAGGACTACCCTTTGAGCAGCTGTTACTTCCGCTTGGAATGCACTGTAGTTGTGGCATATGTGCCCGATCACGTGCTTTCCTCCTTATGTCCTCCGGAGTTGGGTTACGGACCAACTTAAATCTGTGAGCAAGCGGACGACATCTTAAAGTATGTATCAGCCACAGACCATTTAAATGTTCGATCTTTGACAACGTCCTCGAGAAAGTTCTTGTGTTTGTCTGGCTTCGGTGGGCATGGTCAGTCACCAATTGTTCTTATGTCAAACGGTGGTTATTGTTGCTTGGCGTATCGTCTTATTAGATTTTAGATCAAAGAGAGACCACTGTGGACCCTGTGAGCAACTGCAGCGCCCTCTCCTACTGAAAAAATGGACTTACTTCTTCAATAACCTGGCCGACATCGTCTTGTCAAAGTAATCACATCGCACCCAGAGTAGGATCGGTCTAGATTTCAGCTAGGTTTGTTGAAGTGTAGCGACTGCATGTTGCCAGTGTGCCACCTGGTTGCCTGAAAAGTGAAATTATTCCCACAAACAAAACTCAAGCAAGTTGAATCCCCCGCACACAATCTGTGCATGTATCTTCCGACAATCGACGAAAAAAATTCCACCCAGGCGACCATCCTTTCTCCTCTGCAGCCCCACTCACAGTCTACACCGTCTCTCGACGATTGATCCAAATCCGATGCCATCACATGCCTGGCTAATAAAATAACGCAAACTTGTGCAAACTCTTGATCGCTTCAGCCGCCCTTCGGTCGCAATCGAAATTAAATCAAACTTTTCCAAGTGTCGACCCAGACTGAGAGTATCGACTCGACTCCCCGCCGGCCGCGACGCAATGAAAAGTTTTACATTCCCAGACAACCGAGGGTTTTCAATCACGTTGCCATCTCGACGGGCGAGTCCTTCGATTCGCTCCCCCCCCCAGACGCCAAGGTCACGCGCCTTGGAATTGGGTCCTTGTGCGACGGGAGAGGTTCATTGCATCTCCACCTGTCGCGCGCTACTCCTCTCGGATTTGACACAAAGCCCCATTAAGGATCATGCCGGCACAGTCGCCCGCACAGCTCTGCCGTTCAATGTCCTCAATCCCTCAAGAAGTTCAGTCGCCTGCGAGTGGGCGGGCGCTGCTGTGTTGTATTCAATTCAACTAGAAAACGAATGCGCGCTGCGCAGGGATTCATCATCGTCGCCGCTGTTGCCATCGCACTGGATGTCAGTGCACTGGTTAATCTACTTTTTGTCACTTTATATCTTTTGGTGGGTGGATGGGGCTGCGTAGCTATTGTTTTGGGGTTTCTCTCGTTTTTTTTCTTTGCCGACGATGACAAAGGCGCCTAAGCTGTGTGCTTGTACTCGAAGGGGTTTGCTTGGGCGCTCGATTTGATATTCCACTCAATCTTGTGCGGTGTTATTTTTTTTGTGGATTCAATGAATGATTGAAGAGACGGGATGCAGGGGAGTTCTTTGAAGGGAAACTTTAAAGTGAAATTAATGAAGGCATGGTGCGGGGATGCCACCATGAAGCCATTGTGACCCCATTAAAGGGCGCTTATTCGTTCTGTGGAAGGGCAACAAACTTGAATGAAGAAGTAAATAGAAATCGAATGAACATGGAGGGTTCCTTATAGATACCGCAGCGCAATTTTGCAATTCTGAAGGGGAATGTAAAAGTTATCGCGGTATGGTTGGCAGTGGAACACCGGTATAGTCCTAGAAATGTGGGAGGCTTTGGTCGGTGCTGTCTGCAAGTTACCGACTGATGCTCATCTACAAACTCTGGCTTGCGTTGTGAGCAAATAAAAGCTTTGCTGAAGTTTGACAAGAACTCGATGCTAAAAGCCTTGAGGATCCTTGACGATGCTGTCGAAGCCTAGAGGTTGTTCGGTTGGGTGGTCAAGCATCGTCGTGCTTTTTTTTGGCAACATCTCGCTTACAATTGAGTAGCAGAGCCCTCTTCTTAAGAGCCTGCTTAATCCCTGTCCTGCCTTATGCCTCGGCAGCCAAGACATTCTCAAGAGCGGATGATGCCCTCGATATTTTTGGGAAAAATGTTCTGCGTTCGATCTTTGGTCCTATTTGCGTTGACGGTTTCTGGAGAAGATTCAACCACGAAGTGTACGCTCTGTATAGCGACATGAGTCTAGCCAGGCGTCTATGAATCCAACGCCTAAGATCGCTGGCCATGTAGAGCGCAGGGACAACACTGCTCCCGCACTTCAACTCCGAACAAGAAGAAAACGTAATAAATGAAGCCCATAAAACCGACGGCGCAAGTGGAGAAAGACCCCAACCAAGTGAGTGTCGGGGTTGTCAGATGTGGCGATTAGCGATTTTGCAAATCGTATTCGTATTCATCACTCGTCCAAAGTATTAACAACAAGTTATTGTAAATGCCAATTGCAAGGCACTCTACAGCACAAAGAAGCTCTTTTGCAAGGGCCAACTAGATGCGAGGATAAGGGTAATCTGCTACATGGCCCTCATGCGGCCAACGCTCACTTATGGCTTTCCCGCGTGTTTCAACGGGAGTGCAAGTTTGAATATTGGGGTTTTAAAGAGTGCTTGTCTTATGGTTTGCCCTTCTATACAAGGACTTCTACTTCAATGAGGTCCTATACAAGAAGGCGAAACCAGACCAAATTCCAGATCGATGATCTCGACCGATAACTCGATCACTGGGGCTGACTACGCCAACGCACAAAGGCCAGTCAGTTGGCTTTGACCAGTATTTAACTTTCATTTTATAAAACGTTTCTTTTTGGCACTAAATCATATTAGGCGATTATGACGTCGGGAATTTGAGATTTTGCGATTTCTCTATTTGAAACGTGACAACCCTGGTTAGTCAGTGAAATTGGTGGGAGTCGTAGTCGAACGCGAAGAACTATTAAAGATTCGTCCAGTGTCTTCTACCAGGCATGAAATGAGCCTGCGTGCGTGTGTGTTCGTTCAGCTGACGTTGCCAGAATAAGAAACATCCTCCAGAGACGGGGGTGGAAATTAAATCAATTCGCCTCCTGATGGGTTCGTGACGATGACAGAAGATGGATCCGGCACCACAGAAGCACTTGAGATTACCGTCGGGGGGGCTGTGGATTTCGGAACTCTTCCGCAACGAAATGGCTTTGATTTTGAATACATTCGTCTTCAACTCAGATTGATTTCAAATTGCAGAACCGAATGGATTCAATCTACAAAAGGTTCTCTCTTTAAAAGCCGAGATGACTTTCATCACACTAGATCATCCACGTCCTGCTCTAAGATGCGGTTAGACTGGAGTGACTGACTACCATCTGAAGGAGTCCAACTTAGGTCATCCGCACCTCCTCTTGTCTGTTGTGTTCAAACGCGGACGATTCTCGATTTCCAGCTCGATACTGTTTCTCTGTATCGTCGGTTAAGTCTGTACGCAGCAACCTTCAACACTGCTGACGAACGATGCGTAAGAAAAATGGATTTCTTTCTTGGGACGAGACTTCAAAAAAATACTTGACTTCCTGGGGGAAGCATCTAATCCGACCATTGTTGACTGCCCAAGGATCAATCCAAAGGAGGTGCCCAAAAAAGAGAAACAGGCGTGGGTCTCGGAATCAATGAACATGCAAACTGCCGCGACGATATCTATGTTCTTAATGCGCAGCACTTGATTAAGCTGCGATCGAGGACACTGAGACCACAACAATATATATAGGAAAGTGATGAAACCAATCCAACCCAGGCAATCCTCAGTTGCGGACCCATACAATTGTCTACCTATGTAGAAAAATTCACAACTGCCGACAGACGATACGTAGGCTAAGTGGTGAAAATGAGTATCGAGCGATAGAAAGGCTCTCGTTTTTTTGTAAGAGCCATCCAAGTGCGTTAACCAGCCATTTGCTGACTGTGCAAAGGAATCTCCAGGGTGACAAACTATTGATCAGGCTCCCCGTCATGTGCTTGCAATTGTATCACTTAAGATTCGACAAGACAATCGTGCGTTCTCTATTGCCAACACTGGTGACGTTGCTAGGTCATGCCCAAGTGCTTATTCTGATGAGTGAGTAAAGGAACAACCGAATGGGGTGTTACAGAGTGCGGCTGACCACGCCGAAGCCTCCTCAAATTCAGTCAATAAACGTATATGCAGAGATTGTGGCGACATAGACACTCCTCACTAGCTCTGACTCACTAGCAAAAATCTTACAAAAATGTCGTGTAAGTATGACATGCACGAAATAGGAACTAAGAGGCTAGGACTTCTGATCTTACATTTTTTTTTATAATTTTCCCGTGCTCAAGGGGTTATTAATACCCTTAATTGTCCGGCGACACAGCACGGGCCGAGACAGAGGAGGTACTTGTGAACATTGGTCTTAAACATCTGCGGATTGTAATCTATGGGGAATATTGAGTTTGGGAAGAGCATTCCACATTCGTGTCGTGCGGCTAAAAAACGAGTCTCTAAATTTCACTGTGCGTCCGAAAGCAGGCTTAAGGGTGAACTGATGAGCATTCCTGGCGAGACGTGTATTGCGGGTGAATTCAAGGAGAGGAGGAATGCAGTTGGCTAGCTCACTTGAGCATTGTTTGTTAAAGTACACGGACAAAGAAGACACGGTACGTCGATGTTCAAGCGAGTCTAATGAATCGTTGGCTTCTCTAAGTTTTATCGCTCGCTTTTGGATTCTGTCTAGTAGGTGCAGGGTGGTCTTGGGGACACCAAACCAGATATGAGCGTTATACTCAAGCTTAGGGCGAACATACGCCTTATAGATTAAAGCCAAATCAGAGAGGGTGAAGTACTTCTTGCATCGATTAAGGAAACCTAAACATTTCGCAGCATTTTTGGCAACCTCGAATATGTGATGCACATACCAAGGAGGGAAAGTTTTCCGGTTTCGTCGATACAAGCGCCATTCATGGATAATGGCTGATTATCAGGGCTTCGCTTGAGGGACAGCAGACAGCATTGAGTTTTGGAAGCATTGAATTCCACTCTCTTGTTCTTAATATGGGTGGCGCTACAGCCCGTAGAGGGCCGGGGCCTAGCTTCTCAGCAATCACTCGCATTGTGCGCGCTATTGTTCTCTCACGAGTGGATGGGACCTACAGTTTTAGAACGGCCAAGTTTGAGAAGCTTTTTTCTAGAAAGGAAATACCCCTTGAGCATTGTCAGTGACTCGAAAGAGGTGGGTGCCTTGAAAATTATTTTCGTCGCACAGAGCAACTGTTGTTCTTCTTCTTTTTTGTGTGGCGCTACAGTCCGGGGTGGACCTGGGCCTCAACCAACATGCCTCTCCAACTAGCGCGATCCCTGACTAGCTGTCTCCAGTTTCGCACACCAAGTTGGTTGAGGTCCTTCTCCACTTGGGTGCGCCACCTTAAACGCGGGCGTCCTCTGTTGCGTTGCCCGACAGGTTCGGATTCGAAGATTCTTCGGGCCGGAGCTGTGGTGTCCATACGCTCTACATGACCTAGCCACCTTAGGCGTTCGATGCGTAGACGCCTAACTAGGCTCATGTCGCTGTACAGCCCGTACAGTTCGTGATTGAATCTTCTCCTCCAGAACCCGTCAACACAAACAGGACCAAAGATCGTGCGTAGAACTTTTCTCTCAAAGAGACCAAGGAATTCTTCATCCGCTTTCGAGATTGTCCATGCCTCCGCGCCGTATAGCAGGACTGGGATGATCAGGGTCTTATATAGAGTCAACTTGGTTCTTCGAGAGAGGGCTCTATTACTCAATTGCCTCTTGAGCCCGAAAAAACAGCGGTTGGCAAGAGTTATCCTACGCTTGATCTCGGTACTGATGTATTTGTACAATTTACTCCGGAGCCGGGGTAAGTGAAGTCCTTGACTAACTCGAAGTTATAGCTGCCCATTGTGACGCTCTGTCCAAGACGTCGATGTTGTATGTCCTTTTTTGAGGACAGCATATACTTCGCTTTGCCCTCATTCACCGCCAGACCCATTTTTTGTTAATTATGCTGTCCAGATCGGAATTCAATGTGCTTGACATACGCTGCTGTTCCAAAACTACGTCCGAAGGGCAGGGTCGTGCATTTTAGAACGAATATGAAAAGCTGAGGGTGCTGTCATCAGCGAAGCAGTGGATTGGATTGGAAGTGGCAGACGGGAGATCATTTATAAAAATGAGAAAGAGTGTCGGAGACAGAACAGAGCCTTGGGGGACACCAGCATTTATTTTGTGAATATCAGACTTGAACCCATTCAAAACAACTGAATGGTTCGAAAGGTAGTTTCTAATCCATAGAAGCAGAGATTCATCAACACCATAAGCACGCATCAAGTCAAGGTTCTCTGCGAAGCGTCGGATCCACTTTGAGGCAATTTTCCACAGACGATGGCGATCGGAGGGTCTATACATATTTTTAGAGAAGGTCATTTCAGGACCATGACACCTTCTGAACTCTTGAAGGTTTTGTAAGCCGACAGGGGTAGCAATTGATCGACGGGGAGGAGTTATTTATCATTTTCAAGGGAAACAAGGGGTTTAGGTTAGGTTATGGGCTGCTACCGAAAGTGCAGTGGTCCATTGTGACACTCAGTGTCGTTGATTTGATCCCAACCTCAAATAGTGACTGGACCAGATAAAGGCACATTAACTTTTGCTTCCATTGGGATTCGAACCGGGGACCCCTATAATCAGGGTCAGGCACTCAATCAACTGCGCCGTTTACCCGCAAACAAGGGGTTTACTGAAACAGAGGTATAGTCACTCCTTGAAACAGAGCGACTAGGAAATAACTCGAGACTTCTAACGTCCGTCAAAGTCTGCCATACAAAACCATCGATGAACACACCCGTCGTCCAAGGAGCATCTTCCCAGCATTCACTTACCACTTCGTTTTCAAAACGGAATCTCTTATAAATAAAAAAGGACACCATCTCTTGACAAAAATTCCCTTAAAAATACCCACAAATTCAACTAAAAACATGCCATGCTCAGGTGCACACACACCGAACACACCCGCTGTCATTCATTCATCACAAAGCACAGACTTGAAGATTCAACCAAAAAAGTATGGAAAAAAATCACATCTATTATCTACGGAGAAGGCAAAAAAACGGTGCAGTGTATTTAAAAAAATACAAAAATAAACGAACAAAAAAATGGGAACTGAAAATATCTACGAATGGAAAAAAAACATCAAGACCCCGACCTGAATGGTATCGCTTCTCGTTGTGGGTGACTCTTCGTTGTGTCCTTCGTGTTCGATTCTGATGATGACCGCCACTGCCTCCGCCGCCACTGCCACCTCCACCACCACCGCCACCGCCACCGCCGCCGCCGCCACCACTTCCCGAATGATGATGCGACGAGGACGATTTGTGATGTGAACTGGAGTGACGATGGTGTGACGATGGCAGCGATGGCACTTCAGTCACATAGCTATACCCTTCGCTGGATATTTGCACTCCGCCAACGCCAATAACGCCACCGCCGCCATTACCGCCACCATTTCCTGTCTGTTGTTGCAGATGTTGATCCTTCAGATTGTAGTAGGGAGGCATGCCACCGCCACCGCCACCTCCGCTACCGCCGCCAACGTTGTTACTGCTTCCATTGCCGGCGTTATTGCTACCACCACCACCACCACCTTGGGAGGGTTATTTAGTTTCGTTTGTTTAGAATGTTAGTTAATGAATTAGGACAGATACAAATTCATGCACGCATACACACACACAGACACAGAGGACAAGAGGACATTCTCCTGCAAACAGAGCGCCACACGACCCCCGAGGGCTAGGACTACCCAAATGGAACCCGCCTCAAATAGTGTCCCACCACGACTTCTAGTGCTTATTGAGGTTTATGGAAATGAGGGGAGCGGCCGCGGTCGAAAGTAATTCCAATCGACGCCGCACACGTCTTGAAGTGTCGCAAGTGGGACGACGGGGAGCTCGCGTTAATGGGCCCGAACAATTCGATATTCTTGAGCGTCGAGCACGTAGAGTGTCGTATTTTTAGCCAGACTGGCTGAGGAGGGCCTGCGAAGTGTCGTTCTAATGGCACTCTTTCGTGTCAAGGAGGACGGCTGAAAGGGGACATCTGCGAGTGACAAGGAGGAGCAGGTGGAGGAGGGTACGACTGAATTGACCTGTAAATTGGTGAATGAGGTGTGCAAGGACACAATAGAGACGGATGGAGGGGGGTGGCTAGGGTTGAGACGCTTGAGGCGGAGACGCATTCGGCTCTTCGTGAAAGAGTCACTAGCTGGGAATGAAGACACGAAAACTAGCGACTTTGTGGTCCTTCGAGCCCGGTTACGATTTCCTTGTCAGACCCTACTCTCCCCTTGAAGAACTATGCCTTGCGGAAGTCACTTTTGGTTCCTCAGCGCTCGGCACGAGTTGAGAGGTTACTCGATCATGGGATTCTTAAGCTTTGAAGAAACTTGGTCCTTCGAGCCGGATAACGAGATGAAGAGCAAGCGCCTTACAAAACCCACTTTCTTGTGCTTCGACATGGTTACGAGTAGGGACGCTTAAGTAAGGTGTGCCTCGAAGGCACTTTCTGGTCTGTACCTGTGGCAGATGGTCGTCACACTCAAGCCAGCGTAGCTCCGTTGTATAACCACATGGATCAAGTTGGTTCTCGTCGGACGAGAGGAAAGATTTCATTTCTACAGAAGTCAGTACAGAGAATGCATAGTCTGGAGGCGTGTGCTCGCATTTACACAAATCTCGTGAACGTCTTGGGTCAAGAGTAGACCAGAACTGTTTTGCGATGAAGCATCCAGTGCCGCTAGGGCATCAACGTGTGGTTTGCTTTGGCATCTACTAAGTTTTGCAGCAGCGATGGTCGTGGGCGTGCTTTTAAGGCAGTGCCCTTTCTAGCGAATTCGGCTGTTTAGCAATTCACTGCGTGCCGATAACGACATGAGCAGGGTGTTGTAGTAATTGGTAATCTGGTTAAGAGAGTCTTGGAGTTAAGTGTGACTGAGCGCAGAGATTTGATTGCTTCTTGGCTGTCCGTGCAGATGACAGAATCTGTGCCTTTGAGGAATTGTTTTCTAGCCAGGTTGATGGTTGATCTTTATGGTTTCTGCTTGAAATGCGCTAGAGTAACAGTGGAGTAAACTCACGGGCCCCCTGCTTCGCCCATAATCAATCCATGCGTGAAAATTCACAGTTTACCCACCAGTGTCTGATGTTTCGACGTTCAGTAGGTTTGGAAGGGTATTGCTGGTTCTTCTCTATGATTAGCTTTTATATCGTTCGGTCGGTGTCCTGGTAGGAATCAGAATTTGTCGAGGATAGTGGAGTGTCCACATAGCAATTTGCTCTGCTGATGCGCACACATGCCACCAAAGCGCTTACTGGTCCTTCGATCCGGATGACCAGAGATGGTTGAAGAGCTCACGGTCGAGCCTACTTCCAATTCGAAGAGCTGTGCTTTCTTCGAGCTCGTTACGAGTTGATGGGCTACTCGATCAACTGTCAAGACAACATCGCTTTCTGCTCCTTCGTCTCGGATTCATGTGTGTTCCAAAAATTATTGAAGGGCAAGCCTTGCCGCCTTGCCAAACTCTCTTCTCAAACTGCCGGGTCTTGTACTTCAAAGACACGAGGTGCGACAAAAGCGATCTCTGGTCCTTCGAGCCGAATAAGGAGTTCGTGGAGATGTTGTGAAGTTGACTTTCGGTCATTCGGGCTGGTTACGAATTGGGAGGCTACTCGATCGAGGCTTTCTTCCAAGTCGAAGGCACGTGATGCATCCTTCGAGCCGGATACGAGGTTGTAAAGCGCAGTCGCTGGGAGTGCACACAGCCAAGGCCAGCATTGAATTCGATGCCTTGTGCCATAAACCGTCTTTCTGGCCTTTTGAGAAAGCCACCAGGTAGCTGGTTAAGGCGACTTTTTGGCCCTTCGAACAGGACATCATTGTGGTGGACCGAGGCGTTGTGAGTATGTGCGTCGACCCACAACCACGACGTCGTAGCTTCGATTCCTGCTCTGTGCGACAAAAATAATGTTCACGGCCCCACCTGGAGACAGCTAGCCAGGGATCGCGCTAGTTGGAGAGGCATGTTGGTTGAGGCCCAGGTCCACCCCGGACTGTAGCGCCACACAAAGAAGAAGAACAACAGTTGCTCTGTGCGACGAAAATAATTTTCAAGGCCTCCACCTCTTTCGAGTCACTGACAATGCTCAAAGAGTATTTAATGTCTGGAAAAAAGCTTCTCAAACTTGGCCGTTCGAAGTCGGCATAAAACTGAAGGTCCCGTCCACTCGTGTGAGAACAATGGCACGCACAAGACGAGTGGTTGCTGAGAAGCTAGGCCCTGGTTCTCTACGGGCTGTAGCGCCACCCATATTATTATTAACAGGACATCAGCTTGATATTTGCTTCTTATGCCACGAAAATGGCAATCGCCGTCTGTTCCTTGATGTAGGACGGCAAAGATATGAGATGACAGATCGAGGACAGGCTTGTATCGCTGGTAATCCAAGCCGAGTCTCAGGCGAGCGTTAATTTGATTGTTTCTCGAAATAGGTGCCGACTCTTGGCAGTCTGACAGGAATCAGGGAAAGCATATCAACCACGAATGGTTTCTTTAAAATGCAGCCGCACGCCGAGAAGACCAACTTCCAACCAGTTCAAGGACCTCTTGGAAAAAAGCAAAACCAATTCAAGGCACTCAACATCATCACGAATTCCACCTGCAATCCAGCACAAGCATCGACCGGAGATCTCATTACTCACGACATGATACCTCGTTTGACAAGCGCAAAAACAATGCGAACAAGAGACCAGCGCGTCCCACTCAACACGGCCTCGCTTCGTCCTCCCTTCCATCGTCGGCGATCTCCAAGCGAACAGTTACACCACGACGACGGCGACTAAAAATAGGCACAAACTCATCGAGCAATTCCTTAACGTCAACAACTTGTCAGCCAAATCGATGATAACTCATCCTCCGCACCGGCGAATGGCCATAATTGCAGATGTAACATTTTCAACACAGCGACATTGCCCATCTGACTTGACACAGAGCGGGACGCGTCGCGACTTGTGGAATTCACTTCACTTGTCGTTCTCAAGTTAAGCAGCCAGCAGCAACTGCAATTCGCATCATCGTTGAGTAAATTCGTTTTTAATTGAAAATTCCAGAATGAACGCCGTCAGCCACTTGAGCACACGGCTCGGCTCCTCCATTTGTTAACCTTGAAGCAGGAGCATCCTCGACTGAAGGGGATGTGCGTGAGCGTGGTGCACTGTCGGGTGATTATACTCGTGGAGAGGGGCCGTGGTGTGAGACGCAACAAGATGTCCTGGGAGGGAATGGAGGAAAAATCCGCCAAGGTACGCTGCGCGGTTGATGCTACAACGATGTGGGACGCCTGGAAGTGACCCAGTGGTTCGTTGCGAGGGAATGTCCACTGGCACAAAAATGGGGGGACAACTAAGACATGATCCACTTTGGGGGCCCATCACCCGCTTTGGTCAGCCGAAATGAGTGGAATGCCTGCTTCTGAGCGGGCTGTCATCTCCCCCTGACTGGCATCAGTCCATGATTCCAGACCCACGGTTGTCAAATGCCACAAGAACGACATCAGCTTAATTGTCTCTGACCGCACTCAGTGCTCCGCAGCGCAAGGACCACTCGCCAGAAAGCAGCCACGACCACAGAACCTCCTCGCGAGCACCACCCCCGCCCGACTCAACCCAACCCAATCGAGTGTCCATGTTCACCAGCGAAAGAAGGAAATTGCAAGTGCGGTCACGTAGCCACGTCCCCCGGGGAGCAACGCAAAAAGTGCACTTCGCCCGCAGAAAATAATTACTCGCCCGACTTTGGGGCCAAGTTAATCGGCGGCCGGTGCGGTGTGGCCTTCTCCTCCGCAGAACTAGGTTCGCTCTAAAAATAGCCTCCGCCATACATTAGATTGGTTCTATTCCTGGACGCGTGTGGGACCGGACAGGACAGGAAAACTCCGTGTACTCCCTGAGCACTGCAATTAATCACACAGCCCGCGTCCATTGTGAGGGAATATCTCACCTCGGCCTGGCGCACGACTGCAACGAGAAGTGGTCGTGTCATCGTGCCTCGAGCGTACATCCACCGAAAACCAGTTGCGTCGCGACAATTAATGCATGTTGGTGGTCAACAGGACACCGTCGTGATGGATTGCGCTGATATGCCCCCACGCATGCGCGCCTCGTTTGCCAATGAGAATGTCTGTAGTGTCGGCTCAGTGGTTAGTAAGACTAGGCATTCATACACACCACACACACACTCGCTGGGATGCCGAAGGGGACTCACCTTGGTTGCCTTTTGTCAAGTATGGTTGCAGCAGTCTTGTCCGTTTCTTTTCGTATCCTTTTTGTGTGATGTCACCTGGAATGAGAAGAGAAGAGGGAGGTTTATTAGATTCGAGGGAAAAAATGCAAAAAAAAAATTAAACCAAAAAATTGGTCCTTCGAGCCGGATTTGAATTTGATCAGAGATCGCTTAGAATTTCCGGTTGCGACTGAGTTTCGCGCAGAATAATGGTTTAAGACAGACTTTGAGCACGACACGTCTTTTGGCCTTTTTTTGGATTAATTTGGGCCGCATTGGGAAGCCAGTACTCCTCCGATGTTGGCTATGTTCGAACCCGCTTGGAAGCACGGGGTTTACACAGACGCATCTTCGACGGGAGTGGCTGGAATCTTTACCCAAAAGAAGAACGATGAATCAGTTTTGCGACCGGTGCCCTTCTTTTGTCGCAAGCTCGCAAAGACGGAGTGGAAGTACCATGTCTACAAGCTAGAGGTTGAGGCCACTATCAAGAACTTCGAAGGATTGCGCGTCCATCTTTAGGTAAGCAATTGAAGGCAGGCAGCGCTACGAAGCTATTAAGGCCACAGAGACTAGACAGAGAATGAACCCTCGAATGATAGGTCCTTCATCAGCCACAGAGAACCGTCCTTTACGTGAATGCACTCACTTAACGGCCAGTCGAAGATGAAGAGATCGAAGAGGCTAATCCCTTTGACTTCAACATTCAAGTTGACAGATCGACACTTTCTTGGTCAAAGAAAGGACCAATGAAGGCCCCTCTGTCAGGTTTCCATTCCTGCCGCTTGATAGAGAACCAGTGACGACAAAAACAAATGATGTCCTGGGTCCATTAAGGCCACATTGCACAGACCATCAGTCAATCAACATTCTAATCCCTCGTCGAACGAAAGACAAAGGATCGCCGTAGCTGACATTTGCCATCACAAAGTTGCCTCCATCAAAGCATCGCTCGATTAATTTCTTGGAGTGCCTTCCCACGTAACAACAGCACCAGTAGGCGGTCATTAGTTGTGTCATTCCATCGCCATCCAGGCTCATTTGCATGCACGCTCATGTGTGCAGCTGACACAGGCTCGTTGTGCCTACCAAGTGACACATTTTTCGTCGCATAATTGTCCTTCAGCAAAAGCAACACCCACCCTAGCTCGCGCACATCACACTCCACTGCGGCAAGAAGCCGCGCCGCCGCCTGCAGTCCATCATTTCTTTGTGCCACCTCTGGCAGCAGCCAAAACGCGTCTATCGCGACACCTGAAAGGGTGTGCGTCCGCGCTCCGACAACTCACCGCCACAGCCACCACCGCACGTGGGCGGACGAGATAGACGGGCGCAGTGCTGCACGGATCCAGTTTCAAGACACAAATGCACTGCCAGACCTTGTCGCCACACAAGAGACCGAAGAAACTAGTTCCTAGCGCGCACACACCTGAGGTTTGGCCGCTGGGTGGTGTCACTCGACAGTAGGGCTGACTGTTCGTTTTTCTTTAGTTTTGCGCAATGTTGGTGACACCTGGCGCCAATCCTTAATTCCGCAGCCATCACCACACCTCTCCTCCTTCGCATTGAGTTGCTCCCTGCCTCATGGTCCCTGGCCGCGGACTCGTTCCATTGTTTGAATTCAATTTGCGGTCGCCGTCGGGAGATTTATTGGATAGGCTTCGCGACCGAGACTGAGTGCAGTGCTGCTTTGGGGAGCTGTCAAACCGGACACGTCATGCATACGGATGTGTGTGTGTGCTTGTGTGGACTTTGATGGGCAAAGGAGACGGGGATGCGAAGGACATACGTCATTGTGTAGACGTGGCCCAGATGTCCATGTCGCCGTCCACCAACTGGTCGGTAGTTTCGGGCCGTTTGGCCACCAGATTGTAATCAATTTTGACACAATTTTGGGTTCAACTTCGATAGACGGTGACTGTCTGACGATGGCGGCGGCGAGTGACGCTGGAATTTGGACTGGCTCGATTGGCGAGAGCGGCCAATGTTTTCGAAGAAAACTTGAGCGGACGAATCAGTCATGTTTCGTGGAGAGAGCATGGAGTGTCCTATGATAGATCGGAAGCCCTATTGGTTTTGCTTCGAATTTGACAAGTAACTGAACGAAGGCGACATTTTTTGACGACTCAGTGAAAACTTGACAAATTCAACAAATGTGACATGATCTCATTCAATTTTTGACGCTAATTAGATTCGATATTGGAAGGAATTTGAGGGTAATCTAGAGAGTTAACGAAAATCAACGAAAGTCATTAAGACTTGATCGATGGAATAACCAAGAAGTTGGCTTCATTTAACGAGCATTTAGGCAGCGTTTTGAAAATCGTTTGAGTGGAATCCGATGGGAATCAACGAAAGTCGAATCAAATTCAACGAAACCTAACGAAATCACCAGAATTGAACGAAAAATCATAGATCAGTGATACTCGACGACCAATCAACGAAATCTAAGAGAACGTGTGGGAATGAACTTGACGAAACTATAACGAAACTCAATGAAATGTACTACAATCTGCATGGAATCTGGGATTTCGATGGGGGAACAGGCGTTTTATCCTGAAATGGATGGAAAATCTTTGACACTCAAAGGGAACTAGGAGACGCGGCTGAAGAATAGGTAGAAAATCTTGACGAACTTCAAGAAAATTGATCGAATTAGAAAAACCTCTCTAAAATTGCTTTAAATCTTTTTTCAGAATGTGTAAGTGAACATGAGTTGAATGAGATTAGGTTAGGTTTGGTTAAAAGCACTGACTGCTGTGCAAGAGGACAGTAGCTACACTTAAGCCAGCGTGGGCCAACGCTACTATTCCGCAAAGCATTTCAAGCTTTTTATGAAGTGATGCAAACTTCTTCTTCTTCTTGATTGGCGCTACAGTCCGGGGTGGACCTGGGCCTCAACCAACATGCCTCTCCAGCCAGCACGATCTTTCGCCAGCTGCCTCCAGTTGCGCACACCAAGTTGGTTGAGGTCCTTTTCAACTTGTGTGCGCCATCTAGTGCGAGGACGTCCTCTGTTGCGCTGTCCCAATGGCTCGGTGTCGAAGACTCTTCGGGCCGGAGCTGTGGTGTCCATCCGCTCTACATGACCTAGCCATCTTAAGCGTTGGATCCGAAGACGCTTAACTAGGTGCATGCCGCTGTACAGCCCGTATAGTTCGTGGTTGAACCTTCTCCTCCAAACGCCATCAACGCAAACAGGACCAAAGATCGTACGCAGAACTTTTCTCTCAAAACAACCAAGAGCTTCTTCATCCGCTTTCAATAGCGTCCATGTCTCTGCGCCATAGAGCAGGACTGGGATGATCAGGGTTTTATACAAGCTCATTTTGGTGTTTCGAGAGATGGCTCTGTTACTCAATTGCCTCTTGAGCCCAAAGAAACAGCGATTGGCAAGAGTAATTCTGCGCTTGATCGCGGTACTGGTGTTGTTGTCGCTATTTACTCCGGAGCCTAGGTAGACGAAGTCCTTGACTACCTCAAAGTTTCTGCTGCCTAATATGACGCTCTGTCCGAGACGTCGATGTTGTGCGTCCTTCCGTGGTCAGGTTGTTGTGAAGTCTTAGTCTGCCCGGAGTCTGCGGGTGTTGCATAACAGGTGTGCAATGGTTTCTTCCTCGTCTCTGCAGCTCCTACAAAAGGCCTTATAAGGGAGGTCTATCCTAGATGCGTGGGTACCAATGGCGCAGTGCCCTAACAAACATCAATGAGGGCCTGCTCATACTGATCAGATTAAATAATCTTTTGGAATCCAGCTGAGGCCAGAGTTGTTCAGTTTTGTGCCATCCTGTGCCATTTGACCACCTACCAACTGCTTTGGTAATTGTGTCTAGCTTCAGTAGATGCTTTAGAGCAGCGATAGGCATGGAATGTGTGAACTTGTACCCTTCCTTCGATGAGTTCGTCAGCATTGCAATAGTCTGTGATGTCACAGTGTACCGGGATTGACATACATAAGTTGAGTGTTAAATTACGTGGCCATGTCGTTTAGAGATAGGCAGCAAATACGGGAAGTCTTGGAGCTAAATATGACTGAGCTCAGAGATTTGATTGCTGCCTGGCTGTTGGAACAGATGACGACATCGGTTGTTGATCATTATATTGGCTTCAATGTAATTGATTACGTTTTGGTAATCGGACAGATAGCTGGATGTTCAGATGCTTGAAATAGGCTCCAAAATTGTATTCGCCAACATTTGTACATCGTATCGAAACAAAGATCAATCTGAGCTCGAAGTCATTTTCACTCTCTTCACGCGCAGATTCCCAATGAATTAGCTGCGTTTGAGAAATGTTAAATTTTGTATGGGATGTTTTATTCGCATTTACCTTACCGACAAGTGAACAACTCACTTCGAACGTATTCAGCGATCCAAAGTCGTGAATTTTAGTGAGACGTTCCCTTCGGCGTTTTTCACGATAGGGGTGTATATAGAGTGCGGTCCAGCAGCATGGGTCTGAGAATAAGGTTGCCAATAGCCTGTGGACCATGTGGGGTCCTGCGCACTCAATCGCCTTTTTGCAGGGTGGAGTGCCGTAGAGGCCTTCTTGACACGTTCCTGGATAGTTAACTTCCATTTCAATTTCGTGTGCAGAATAAGGCCTAGGCATTTTGTGCTACTGTTCAACTTGTTCCCTCATAGTGTCGGAGGGGCAAATTCTGGAATTTTGGACCTCCTAGCGAAGAGGACTAAATCGGTTTTTTGTAGATTAAAGCCTAGTATCACTGGCTTGGTTCTTCGAAAGAAAAATTCTGTGTCGGATATATGGTCCCGTCTGCGAGGAAGGCGAATGGAGGAGAAGACAACCGCTAACTCTACAAGCTCTACCACGATGTGGATCTTGACTCGCTGGCAAAATTCCATCGACTACACTGGCTCCGCCATATCGTGGGCATGGACAACAACGCTCCACCAAAGAGGGACTTCCAATCCGCGCCTCCTGGTTCGAGAAGGAGAGGAAGAAAAACCTCCTGTACTTAGAGACCAAGACATCGAGGCTGTAAGATAGGTGGACCTTGATGACTGAAAGCAGAGCGCGTCATCAGTGCAAGGCAGCTCAGGATCCGACTTTTCATGGGTCCTCCGGTGGCTTGGCAAGTGACCCTAGCATGATCGTGGATATGAATTTACCAGATGCCGCAATGGCAATGTCATCCACATAAGCGATGACCATGCCACCGGTCCTTTCAAGGGTACTTCGTTCACCACTACGTTCCACAAGAGAGGTGAGAGTACTCCGCCTTGCGGTGTGCGTCTGCTGACAGTTCTGCGAATCGTGGTTTCATCTAGCTTCGGCTTAAAACTCCTGTATTGAGAAGCTGGTGAATTAAATCCACTAAGGACTTTTCGACTACTAGTAGTAGAGTCGCAGTCGATGATGAGAATTTGGAAAAATCATTTCAGTAGACTGTTAAACGGCGACGACGACACAAATTCCGCTGTCAGGCAGAATGTTTCACTCAATTTGGACGATGATGAACACGAATTCCGTTCCCAGCGACTTAGATGAAGTCAAGATAGCGATATTTAGACTGAAGTCGAACAAAGCTGCTGGAGCGGACGGATTGTCCGCGGAACTGTTTAAGGCAGCTGGAGATGACCTGGTTGGGCGCATGCACCAGCTCATCTGTAAGATATGGTCGCAGGAAAGCAGAAACTTTGAGGTAGTCAAGGACTTTGTCTACCTAGGCTCTGGAGTAAATAGGGACAACAACACCAGTACAGAGATCAAGCGCAGAATTACTCTTGCCAATCGCGGTTTCTTTGGGTTGAAGAGGCAATTGAATAACAGAGCCATCTCGCAAAACACCAAGTTGACTTTGTATAAGACTCTGATTATCGCAGTCCTGCTCTATGGCGCAGAGACATGGACGCTATTGAAAGCGAATGAAGAAGCTCTTGGTTGCGTACGATCTTTGGTCCTGTTTGCGTTGGTGGCGTTTGGAGGAGAAGGTTCAACCACGAACTGTACGGGCTGTACAGCGACATGAGCCTAGTTAGGCGTCTACGGATCCAACGCCTACGGTGGCTAGGTCATGTAGAGCGGTTGGACACCACAGCTCCGGCCCGAAGAGTCTTCGACACCGAGCCATTGGGACAGCGCAACAGAGGACGTCCTCGCACTAGATGGCGCACCCAAGTGGAGAAGGACCTCAACCAACTTGGAGTGCGCAACTGGAGGCAGCTGGCGAAAAATCGTGCTGGCTGGGGAGGCATGTTGGTTGAGACCCAGGTCCACCCTGGACTGTAGCGCCAATCAAAGAAGAAAAAGGACTTTTCGATCCCCAGTCTGTTAAAGACTGATGTTATTGCTTTTGGGCTCGATGTTGTTGAGGGCTCCCGCGATGGCCACAAACGTTGCAAGGGTTAATTCCTTGTGTGGATTTTTTCTATCAGACCTGTCAACCTGCACGTCGAGAGATTGATTGACAGATTGACAGTTCTTGTCTGAGGATGGGGAATGATTGGATCGCTTTAAAACCTTGTTGAAACCTTGACGAGAGCTCAACAAAAAATAAGAAATCTTAAAGTTGATCCAGAAATTGAATGAACAAATCTTGAGTTTGAACGAAAACTTGACGAAAACTCGTTAAAATCTAACTGCAACTCGATGGAATTCCTGACAAGGTGACAGAACTCCATTAAAATGGTCACATTTCTTATGGGACCCTTGAACAATTTGTCGATTTTCCTCCAAGGACTGTTACAAAGCAAAGAAAACCCAACGAACGCCGACGAAAGTCGTGTCATTCCAAGGCTGTTCCATGAGCTATAGCGCCTGTTGCCCATTAAACGTGCTCTCAGTCATCGCAAGCCAAGACAGAAATGTCACTGGGATGACCATCCGATCAATCAGTTGACATCACAGCACACACTTCCTCATATCTCCGTCACCGGATCAGATGATCGGCCTTGAGAGATGTGCGCACAGTTAGAAAGTGAGTTCGAGAGCAAGGACCAGCACCCGCACACTTTATGGCCCATAACCCGGCGACCGGTTCGCAATCGCAAAAGCTGACGCTTTACGATCATTTAAGGCGCTCATTTGCGGCGCGACTATATGCCCGCCGCACGGATTTATTTCCTGGCTCTGATTGTGCCTTCTTCAGCGGCGCGTGTGCGGTGGGGTGGGGAGCACTGCCACTCACTCTCAATTCAATGTTGCATGCAAATTGGTTTGCCGCCCCCCTCCCGGCCCGCCATCAAATTTGCAGAATCTAGGTTATCATGCTGAATGCTTTCGAGAACAACTTATGCTTATGCACTCGTCGGCGTACACGAGTGTACGATGTGCGATGTGCGATGTGCGATACGTGGCTATGAGCAAACAGGTTAAGCGGGCGCGGTGCGCGACTGTGTGTGCTCGCATGTACAATGCACATGTACTGAATCCATTGCTCCCCATGTTCTGACCGATAAAAGCGTTCGACTATAAATTAGATTCCCGGCCAAAAGTCTGTTGTAATTTGCGGGCGATATCCTTCGGATCCGGATCCCTGGGTGGGTGCGCGGAGGGCTCTCGGGTTTGTGGGGTGGAATAAATTGCGATTGTTTGCAGATTTCGGCTGCAGTTTGGGGGCGAATCCGTGGAATGTGCTGGCCAAAGGTGGGCCTGCCCGGCACAATGGAGTCGCCGACCGTTATCGCTTGCCGTGGTGAGAGGCGGGGAAGGACCATGCATGCAGCCCTTCTGCATTTTCGGCCAATGGAAAAGTCATTATTGGTGAAGTGCATAGGGAACTGTGGGGGACTGGGAGGGGGAATTTAAGTTCTGGGAGTTGTTGCAGCATAATCGCGGAGAATGCGAGGGGATTTGGACGAGAGTTTAACATTTTTTAGGGTTCTTTTTGTTTCTTGTTCCCCTTCTGTGGCTGGTTTAACACACAACCGACATTTTGGTGCGTAAGGAATGAGTGGTTGCAAACTCTTCAACTGGACGGTTGGCAAGCCGCGTGCACGCACAAATTCCACGAACTTACTGTGCTCAAGAATGTGTAAGCATCTCACACGAACTAACCGGTCTCAGATTAGGGTTTGGTTCGTTTTTTGAGCCACATTTTCTTACACAAGCTTGGCTTCGGTCACTATGCGTTAAATGACCGCTTGACTGGATGGGAGTAGTAAAATCGACACTGAATCCCAGTTTGGCTGTCAGCTCAGCCTGGGTACTGAGAGACGGAAGAACGCATTTGCGACAAAAGAGCTTGATGTCAAACCTCTGCCAACCGCCTTAGATCAAGCGCAACTATCTTGCTCTCGCGTGTATTGAGCAAGGATTGGTGACACATTTTTAGGTGACATAAGCTCTCAAGTCGAACTTTACATGAGCCTAGATAGGCATCTACGGATGCAACGCCTACGGTGGCTAGGTCATGTACAGCGGATGGACACTACAGCTCCGGCCCGAAGAATCTTCGAATCCGAACTTGTTGGGCAACGCAACAGAGGACGCCCGCGGTTTAGGTGGCGCACCCAAGTGGAGAAGGACCTCAACCAACTTGGTGTGCGAAACTGGACAAAGTTAGCCAGAGATCGCGCTAGCCCCGGGTGGACACGGGGCTCTACCAACAAGCCACACAAAGCAGAAGAAGCTATCCAATCATTAGGTCATTAAGAAGTTGCCGCCATTCAAGATATTTCATACGCTGATGATTTATCAGGACAGCAGCAAGGATGACTTCTATGACCTCCTAGAAAGAATATACGATCAATGCCTCGGCTGTGACACCAAGATCAACGCTAAGCTGGGTAAGGAAAACATCTTTGCTAAATTCATTGGGAGGAGACACAGCCTGCACGACACCACGTCCATTAATGGACTTAAGCTGGTGGACTTTGTCATGGGGACATAACCTCTCAGTAGCTAGCACACGGTTCCCACGCCTCAACATTCATAAAGGGACATGGCGGTCCCTAGATTGATCACATTGCGATGGACGTCAGCCACTTTTACAGCATTTTTGATGTCCGAACGTTCCGAGGAGCCAATATTGACTCGGAGCATTTTCTTGTTGTAGCCAAGGTAAGAATCAGGATATCGTGATGAAGCCATCAAGGAAGCCGCCCCTGATGTGCTGGGTTTTACGACACCATCTAGAAGGAACCCATGGTTGACGACGAACGCAGACGAGGCAGATACATAAGGCCAAGCAGGAGGCCTACAAGGCAACGCTGCTTCGTACAACGAGAGCTGTTCGTGAGGTCTACGAACAGAAGAGAAGGAGAGCCGCCTTCTCAGAAGGAAAAAGAAAGCGCATGAGAAGCGCGCGGTCGAGGAGATGGAGAGATGTTGGGACAAGGAGGAGCTTTACTAATAAAAAACAATAATCCAATGGATATAGAATTCGGACTGAAGCCTGTCGGGATGGACACGGACAACTGGTGGTGGAGTCCCTGTGAACCTGGAAAGGTCACTTCTGCTGATCATCCCAGTCCTGCTATCCGGCGAGGAGGCATGGGCAATCTCGAAAGCGGATGAAGAAGTCCTTGGTCTCTTTGAGAGAAAAGTTCTGCGTGTGATCTTCGGTCCTGTTTGTGTTGACGGGTTCTGGAGGAGATGTTTCAAATACGAACTGTTCGGGCTGTGCGGCGACATGGATTTAGTCAGGCGCATACCAGTGTTACCGCAGGTTAAATTATTCATGCGTCCCAGAATCTTAAAAAATGAGTAATTTTGAAAGTAAATGAGTCCCAACAAAGGTTTTGTGACAACACTCCTTATGTGAGAACTAGTATGACGACTTTGAGGTTTTGATACTACACTGGAGTATTTGGACTCAAGATCCACTCAAGATCCTGGTCCATTGCACTACTAGGAGGAAGATCAGCAGGCGCTTCTGTGGTGAAGGGCATACAGAATCAGCTCTAACCACATTAGCACCTGCCACCTGATCCAAACAATGAAGGCAGAGGAAGTTCTCAGCCGTCTAGTCGTCCTCTCCACAGGCATCGCAGAGAGTATCTTCGTTCAAGCCCAGTGCTTAGCAAAGGTGTAGTGGCCCATTGTTACGCCGCTAAGTCGTCTGCAGTCTTTTCTGTCAAGGGACAACAAGAAAGCCGCGGAGTTGGGGGCAAATATTTGATCCATTTACATCGTGGGCAGTTATGATCTACGATAGTGCTGTCGAGAGATCCAATCATCACCCTTCCACCTGCTTTTTAAATGTAGTTTATTGTACATAGGATTCGGCAATTGTGATGGGCGCATTCGAATGATATCTCGAGTGATAATCGATTATTACAAAATCTCGATTCTCAATCAATCACTCGAATGACTACGAACCACTCTCATGGCTTCTAACCACTAACACAAGAGAACTCGAACTTAATGTACCAACAGCGCGAGAACGAGTAACAAAAAATTCTTGTCGAGAGCTACTGATCAGGAACACGAGGAGAATGAACGAAAGTGATTTGCGACAAGTTGTTTTCAAACGCTTCGGTGAGATGGAAACAAATAAAACAGCTTCGAAGGCAACACTTCTTGACCCACTATTGTCGTTGATGTTTTTATTAATGCACCGAGTAGTGGGGTAGTACTTGAGTTCTTTTCCCTTGCGATTTCTTTCATTCTGATGTTCACTATTTTGTTCCTGATGAGTATTTATCGACGAGAACTATTTGTTACTTGTTCTTGCGCCGAAGTAAGACATTTATCGAGTTATCTTGTGTTACTAGTTTGTAATTAGTTAGTAGTCCCTCGAGTGATTAGTAGTCGTTCAAATGATTAGTAGTCATTCGAATGATCATTCGATTTTTAAAATGTCTCGATAACTAAAGTCTCGATTCTTAAAATCATTCGATTATGCCCATCACTACTTAACGAGGTGTACAGTCTTATGTTGTCGGACCCCTTACAGATTTTGGCGCCATCTATGCAGACACGACTACATTCGTTTCCAGGCTCGAAGTCTGGCCAGAGCCATTCCTGGGCGCAGTACTAGTAAAATTGCTCACGGACTTTAAAGCGCTCAGGAAAATTAAAGCATTGTTCACACCTTGCAAATTTGTTCAAATGGAAATGTGAAACAAAATTACGTCTGGTGTTAAGTAATTTTGTTCTTAAAAAATGAGTCCCCGAGTCAAGCTAAAAAAATGAGTCTTTTTGACTCTATAGAGTTCCTGTGGTAACACTGGCGTTCACGGATCCCACGCCTAAGGCTGGGCCATGTACAGCGTATGGACAACTGAGCTCCGGCAAGATGAATCTTCGAATTCGAACCTGTGGGGCAACACTACAGAGGACGCCCGCGTTTAAGATGCCGCACCCAAGTGGAGAAGGACTCAACCAACTTGGTGTGCGAAACGGGAAACAGTTAGCCAGAGATCTGGAAAGATGCTTGTTGTTTGAAGCCCAGGTCCACCTCCGACAGTAGCGCCATACAAAGAAGAAGAAGACGATTTATCGGCGTTTCCATGACCTTAGAGAGAAGGGACGTAGATGTCATGGTTCGAGGTGGGTGACGAGGATTCACCCTTTTAAGTGACGGGCTGGCCAAATGCTGCTTTCCATCTACTCTAAATAGAGTCCTGAACATAAGGAGAGAAAGCTTAAGCGTGTGTGGTTTTGCCAGCGAAGAAGAACACCTCTTCAGAAGTATTAGGCGGAGTTGTGCACGTCGAGATCTTTAAGGACTCTTGAAAGTACACGAGTCCGGAAGACTTGGAACTAAGGTGCCCCAATTTATGGTCCATCCAAGCCTTTGCAATGCGAGATCGACTATGGGAAAGACTAACATTTTAAGCATTCGACCTGACCGTGGAGCTCAAGATCGATTATGTACGATCGGGGACTTTGAAGATCGTAGTCTTTTCTTTCCCCGTCTCACCAAGTCTTATCCTCACTCAAGAACACCAACATTTCGTCACCCTTCGTTACAAAATTCGGGCCGTAGAGCACAAGCAGGACTGTATGAACTGCTCGTCAAGAGTCTCGAAAGAAAAGACCAATTCCCTCCTGCCAGCTCACCCGGCCGCAGGAGATAAAGTTTTCCATTCGTCAAGAGACAGGAGCGCCGAAAACACTCCACTTGGCACCGTCGCCTCTCAAGGCATTGTCAAGCAATTTCACTTGAAATTAAAACGCGACAACAACTGCTGACAACACTGATGAACTGAGGGCCCTCCATCGCCACCCGCCTCCGTGCCCGGGTGGATTTCAGCAACTTCTTCGTCAAGTGTCTCTCCCGAGGACAAACTTCCCCGTCTGCTGGTCCCGGTCGAATGTAATTCGCTACAGTCAGCCGGCTTGTGGGGTGCTGTGCAGTGCAGTGCAAAACTTTCAACTCGCCCCAGCGAGGGCGGCATCCAATTAGCGTCGTCGCCAACCGGTCATTCATAATGCAGAAGTCACCCGAATAACTTTCGATACGTATCTATGGCTGCAATCTGCGGAACAAAGCGGACGAACTTCCTCGGCCGGCGGAGTTGGGGACGCGACAAAGTCAAATTGCTCGCCACTGTCTCTCGCTATCGGGATGCGAAAAACTTCGGCTATCGCCGTGCCGCACTCGCACTCGAGGGGTGACGCGTTTGAGCTGTAAGGATGAAGGGAGGGGTTTAATTAAATTCAAGGAAAAACTTACTTCCGGCGTAGCGCCGACGCAGGGTGGAGTGGTTCTTGCCGACCTTCCGCTTCGACTTTTTCCGGCGGATCTTCTTGCGGGCGCAGGCGTCCTCCGCGGCGGCGGCTGCGACGGCCGCGTGCCGGCACGAGCAGTAGTCCGAGGGGCAGACGCAGTCGGCCAGCTGGTTATCACAGTTCCAGCAGAGGTCGCAGTTGGAGAGGAACTCCTGCTCGCTGAACTCGTCGCTGGCGATGGATGAGCCGCGCCGGGTGGCGCCGCGGAGCCGCTTGCAGCAGTACGAGCAGGTGCCGTCCGAGTTGATGGCGGGCCGCGCGGGCTTCTGCGAGCGGCGGCGGGCGGCGCTGCGGCAGCTGAAGCGCTGTCGGGTGTCGTCGGACTCGTACACGGACGGGAACAGGCTGGACAGGCTGATCTCCTTGCGGGACTTGTAGACGTCGGACTTCTTGGAGCGGCGGCCGGTGTTGCGGCCGCGGCTGAAGGTGCGCCGCTTGGGCGAGGTCATCCGCCAGTGCTTGGGGTAGTGGAAGAGCTCCTGCGTGTCGCGGTGGTAGCCGATGCTGCCGTACAGGTCGTCGTCCTCGGCCGGGTGCTCCTCGTCGTTGAAGGTGCGCACCTCCTGGAAGAGGCACTTCGACTTCTTCTTGCTGTTGGACACCCGCTTGTCCGGGTGCGGGAACTCGAAGGTGCGGCTCTCCTCGACGGACATGTCGGCGTAGATCTCGCTGAGGGTCGCCTCGTTGATCTTCTTCCGCTGCAGGTAGTAGTCCTTGAGCCGCTTGAGGTGCTCCTCGAAGAACGCCTCCAGGTCGTTGATCTCCTGGTTGAAGGGGTCGTCGACGTAGTCCTTGCGCGCCTTCAGCCGCCGCCGGCGGGCGCCGCAGAACTCCTCGAACTCCTTCACGAAGTGATCCTGATCGGGGTTCGCCTCGAGGTGGGCGCTGATGGGTGCCAGGCCCGCGGCGGTAGTGCGGCGCGGCTTGCGCTTGCGCGACGAGTTCCGTTGGAAGCGGAAGTCCTTGCCGCCTGCGTCGCCGTAGCGCCGCCGGAACATGCTCTTCGGCTTCGTCAGCGTCAGACTGAAGCCGGAGTCCCTGGAGGACATGGACTTGAAGGACTCGTTCTTCTTCTTGAAGTTGCCGCTCATGTCGAGGTCGTCGCTCTGGCCCAGGTTCAGCTGCTTCCAGATGCGGCCCAGGTTCACGGCGTACAGCTCCTTCTGCCGCGTGAACGGGTTGATCTTGACGCGCAGCGGGTACGGGATCGAGCTGTCGGGCGAGATCATGTCCGCGTCGTCGTACAGCTCGACCTCGGGGTCGAACGCGAACGACTGGTACCGGTTGTGGCTGGGCGACAGCTGGTCCGGGTCCTCGCAGATCGTGCTGATGCCGTAGTGCACCTCGGAGAACGAGGAGCTCCGCGAAATGGTCTTCTTCGGCGGGTGCAGCCGCTCGGTCTTGGCCAGCTGCAGCTCCTTGAAGATCTCGTACGTGCACTTGGCGTTCTCCTCCGGCTCCTTGTGGTAGTCGTACAGTGAGTCCAGCGGCTGCTCCTTCTCGGCCACGTGGGTGGCGGGCGTCAGCGGCTCGTCGCTGCCCGAGATGTGGATGACTATGCTCTCGCCCGAGTAGTTGTTCACCGGCCTGCGATGCAGGTGGTCGATGGGGTCCTCGTAGATCAGCGTCGTCTTGGAGACGTTCGCCTTCGTGACGGCGGATGCGTCCGATCGCCGTGACGAGCTCGTCGCACCGAAGTCGTCCAACTCGCTCACACTCGCCAGCGGCGCGTCGAAGTTCGTCTCCAGGTAGTCGCGCGCCGGGGTGAAGGTCTTGAAGGTGATCAGCTTGGACGGCTCCAGCCGGATCGAGTCCGCCTTCTCGTAGATGTTCTCCCCCGATATCACAGACCGATCGTCGTCCGGCACGCTGCCCACCGACACGTTGGACACGTTCGCGCCGCCGCAGCCCAGCGAGTAGCCCTCCTCCAGGACGTCGTTGTATATCGTCTCGCTGCTGTTCGAGTTCTGGAAATCCACCGACACCACTTGGATCTCGGTCTCCTTCGGCCCGCCTCCGTCCCAGTTGTTGTACTCCCTCCGGGCACTGTACTGATGCGCATCCTCTTCCTCCTCCTCCTCCTGCTCATCATCGTCATCCTCGTCCACGTCCAGGTCGTCACCGGCGGCCATCGAGTTCCTCCTCAGCGATCCGATGAAAATGCCATTCTTCACCTCGGGCACCGTCATCACGGCCGCCGGTAGGTTGTTCGCTTTCGCCTTTGCGACCGCCGCAGCCGACGATGTGGTCGCCGCCGGTCGATGATAGTACTCATCGCCAGCGCCACGTCCCGTCCGGACGCCACAGGCTCGGTCCAATTTGTAGATCGCATTCGCTTCGATCTGCTCCGCAATTATGCCGCTGCTCGCGGCCGAGCAGTGATTGCCCTGCGAACTGCTGGTCGTCGTGCTCGTGCTGCAATTTGCGCCGATCGCCTTGGCGCGCAACGCCGCCCGCTTCCGACCGCGGTCCAGGTAGCTCTTGCGTATGCTGATGCGCTTAAACGAGTCGCTGCGCTTGAAGCTGGCGTCCATGATGCCGATGCCATCCTTGTCCTTGCCTTTCTTCTTCGTCCGAAGAAAGTTCCGGATCGACTCGAATGTCAATGGTTTCATTGTTTTTCTGGCTTTTTTTTCTTTCTCGTGTTTTCTTATGTTTTTTGACGGGACCTGCGGATCGTCCTCGTCGTCCGCGATCGATTATCACTTCACTTCACGTGGCTTGAACTCGTTTTCAACTGCCGACGGTGGACATTATCGTTTTGTTTAGTCTCTAAGCGGGGGGCGAAAGGGAGAAGACGTGGGGTAAGCATCTGACACGTGTACTGTGAGGGGACTGTGCGAAGAGAGACGAGTGAAGAGGTGGTCTTAAATGAAGGATTAAGGGTGTCGGGGGCTAAAACAGCGCATCGTCGACTTTCAAAAAAAATGCCGAATCTCCGACAAGAGCTGATGATTTGAGCACAATCTGTGCGCACAAAATGGTATGGCCGGCGGTGCAGTTGTAAGCAACTTGAGCTGCGGTCAAAAGTAAACAAAGCACGCCATGGGGGCGACCAATTCATGCGCTGAACTCGGATAAAATATGCAGCCGCAGGGGGCCAGCCACTTCAAATGTCAACACACATTGACGAGCACTCGCCTCAGCGCAAAACGGAACTGTTTCTCTGTTCATCGGTGGCCCCGAGGACAATGAGCCGCAGAGCCGCTGATGATGGCGACGACGCTGTACACGTGACCTTTCGAGGGGGATTCGTCGAGGGAAAATAATGTGCAGGGACGGTGGTGCTCCGTGGGCAGAGTGGCGTTAGGTGCTAGTCTGTGAAATGAGACAGAAGGTCAGCAGTGAGTGGGTTGCTCCGAGCGAAGTTGGTATTCAGTCTCTTTCTGCAGGGAGGTTACTGGATCGAACCAGAATTCAGGCACGACCATCCTGAGGAAGAGAGGAGTTGGAAGGTGTTAAGAAGACCTTAGCCTGTGCAGACCCACAGAAGGAATATACCCCTCGGCGGATCCTCCCAACATGCAGTTGAAGTGGAATGCTTGTTTTATTGAAAGGCACGTCGCCACAGGCTAACGATGGCTGGTCTAGACTGTTGTCGAGTGAAAGAGCTGTCAAGGGAGTCGTCAATGCCTCTTTCAAGCAGCCAAAGGCTTTCGCAAACAAAAGCTCTCCCAAATTCAGACTGAGCTGGTCCAAGTTGTAATGGCAGAGCTGAATTGGTTTCGGGTACAAGATTCTTCAGTTTCCCACGATTCGTGCCAAGGACTGTCTTTCACGGCTTCTCAAGCGTCCGAAGCTCCAACCAGTTGAAGCCAACAAGCAAGCAAAGTTCTTCAAGAGGTCTGCAGTTGAAGGAACTGCTTCTTTTGCTTCTTCAGAAAATATGGCAATTTGAACAAACTTTTCGACACACCCGTTGACAACCACCATCCTGTGGCTTCTGGATCAACAATTCACATTAATGCTGCTGACTTCTACGAAACCCGTCTCTTTTCACACGTTTTGGGGAAAGAGTGCGCCCGGCATCGGCTTCCTAACTCCTGTGAGACCACGTCTGACCAACAGAGACCTTGAGACGCTCGCAATGACAGAATCAAGTGCCCGCAAATAATCCGAGAATAAAGTGCTCCCGTCGATGGAGTCACATTGCAGAGAAGAGCTTCGTCAGCTTCCACACTTGCGTGAGAAAATAGTCACCCATCATCGACTGAAGGTGTTAGCGATTAGGAACAGAGCTCTTCATGCAGTTACTAAAGTTTGATACAATTGGGATGGCGCTACAGCCCGCACAATCCGTAGGTCATGGTTTTACTTCCACTACTACCGATCGCGACCGAGGCCCGGGTTCACCCCGGACTGTAGCGCCACAAGAAGAAGAAGAAGACTATCGATCGTGTTAAGCGTTCTATTGTCCTGATCACGATCAGAAGGGATCTAGGTTTTGAGAAACTTTGCCTAAAGAGGTGAACTCGGTGAGCATTGTCAGTCACTCGAGTAAACTCACAAAAATTGTTCCTGGCGATATCACCATGGAAAGGTCCTTCCAGGGCAAAATGTGTGCCTTAAATTTAAAACTAAGCTCGGATCCTAGACCATTTCACGATCTTACTGAGGGCTGCTGTCCATATGCGAGGGGACAAGCGGATGATCATTAAGACGATCACAAAATTCCGACATTAGAAAATAGCCCTATAGGCCCTACAGCACTACCCGAACAAAGGAGATGGTGTACACTTCCAAAGCCCCGCTGAGCCTCCTGCAAAAGTATAAAGTTTTCAGATAAACCACCCAAGCCAGCAGCCGCGGCTAAGTTATTCCAAAATGGACGCCAAAGTGTAGGCCTGTCTAAGACCTACGAGGGTCCTGAGTGCCGATGTGTATCTGTAGAACTGATCGTTTGAGATTAAGTGCTGACCACATTTCATTAGTTGTTAGGCAGGTTAGTAGGGTGTGTGCTTTTTTCTAATTGGGTGCGATTTTAACTGTCACGCGTCAGAGAGTGTAAAGCTCCTGCACCCACAGAGCGTACCACCTGATCTGAGTTGCCATCATACAAACTTTCTTGAGCACTAAACAGTTTAGATCCCTTCAAGTCCCCAGCACCTGGTCCTTAAGTCGTAGCTAACAGCTATTTTTAGCAGTTGCCTCAAGCCCAACAGCTACTTTAAGCAGTTGCCTTAAGCCCAACAGCTACTTTTAGCAGTTGCTTTGACTCAACTATACTTCGGAACACTGGAGAAGGGTGTCAACCAGTCGCAAAGATTTAAACCCAATTCAGCGCATAATTCCGGTAAAGGCATTTCAGCGTTCCCTTAAATATTTTGGGGTACTTAGTACACGTTCTACAGAACAGGACTGCGCATTTCAACTAGCGATACAGTGGGGACCTAATAGTAATAAATTGGGTAGTCCCTCTCGGAAGCCGGTTGTGTTGCGCGCGCTATTGTTGTCTAGACTCTCGCTAGATGTCTAAGCAGAAGCCAACAAAGCGACGGCGCTGGGACTTAACACAGTCCTTAATTTAACTATAAGGGCCCACCACAGGGAGCTACTCTTGTGACACAGTGCTTCTAGCTCTAGGCGTTCAAGTTTGATCGTCGACGTTATAAGGGTGCACCAGTATGAAGTGAGCGTCAAGATACAAATGTCTCGATAGGGAACATTTGTTGTGAACGAGTCATTATTTTTTTTGTTTTTTTTTGCTATGACATCTGTGAAAAATATTTAGCATATGGTACATCAATTCATTGAACAGACAAAATCATATTTTTGCATCGTGATCGTGTTAAAAATGTCCAATTTTGCACCAGAAAGTGATGATTTTCGGAAGGCATTAGTTTTTTGTTTTCATATGAAGAAAAGTGCTGCAGAGTCGCATCGAATGCTTGTCGAGGCATATGGTGATCATGCTCTATGAGAAGCATCATGAGCATGATCACATCACATTTTGATGTGAGAAATGAAGAACGTGGAAGACCACCAAAAAAGTTTGAAGACGCCGAATTGCAAACGATATTGGATGGAGATGACACTTTGAGTCAACATCAAATGGCAGCAGTGTTAAATGTTGCACAACAAACAATTTCTGACCGCTTATGGTAAGAGCGATGGGAAAGATCCAAAAGTGTGGAAAATGGGTGCCACATGAATTGAATGAAAGACAGACGGAAAACCGAAAAAGCACTTGTGAAATTTTGCTTCAAAGACACGTAAGAAAATCGGTTTTGCATCGGACTGTTACTAAAAATCATGGGTTAATCCGGGACAACCATCAAGATCGACTGCAAAACCAGATCGATTCGGCAAGAAGACACTGCTGTGTGTTTGGCGGGACCAGAAAGGTGTGGTGTACTCCGACCTCCTAAAACTTGATGAAACCGTTAATACTGATCGCTACCGACAACAAATGATCAATTTGAACCATGCATTGATCGAGAAACGACCAGAATTGGCTCCATGACAATGCACCTGCACCAAAGCAAAACCGGTTCAGGATACAATCAAAACACTTGGCTGGGAGCAGATACCCCAACAGACTTGGCTCCTTCCGACTGCCATTTGTTTTCATCGATGGGACACGCATTGGCTGAGCAGCACTTCGATTCCTACGAAGAAGTCGAAAATTGGGCGTCTGATGGTTTGCTTTAAAAGACTGGCGTGGTATTCACAAATTGCCAGAAAGGTGGTCAAAATGTGTAGAAAACAATGGCCAACACCTTGAATAAAATGTTTTTACTTTCCCATTAATATTTAGTGTTTTATTTTCATTTCATACCGGTACACCTCGTATTTGAAATAGAGCACGAAACGAAAAAAAGCTTTGTTCTAAGTTTCATACATGGTCCCTCGGGTGTTGCCAAACCATCGATGAGGATACATGAGATATACTCAACCAGTGATGTGATCAGATTAAATGGGACTGTGGTGAGAATTGCCGAAGGAGGGGCTCATGGATGGTGAACACGATGACGATGACTTCATGGAGGTTAAACACAAGGGAGTGCAAAAATGACTATGACTTCACTTAGGCTAGGTTAGGTTAGGTTGTAGTGGCTCACTGCAGACTTGGGCCAGAGTAGGCCCATTGTGATACCACGCGGATTGACTTCTCCTAACATTGGAACCAGTTGGTGCTTGTAGTGAAGAGATTTAGCTGGCTTATGCTGGTGTCTCAGAAATAGCAGGTTCCTATGTGTAGGAACCGACGACTAACCAGAGCACTACCGGAGGAGAGGAGGTGATGAGTGTTTTCTTCCTCCTCTTCATCAATGCAGCTTCTGCAGAAATCATTATTTGAGGCACCCATCCTGCGAGCATGAGTGCCAATTGCACAGTGCCCGATTATGACCTCCAATGAGTGCTTGCTGAGTCCAAGTAGACTGGGTCAAGTGATGGCCAGATTTCTTTTGCTTTAAGGCAGGTGGTGCCTTCTAGCCAGTTGTCTCAAAGGATTGCAGGCTGTAGCGATCCGCATGGAAGGAGGCACCCCTGCTATTGAAAGCGATGAGGTTGTACCACAGGTTCATCGGCTTTGCAGTTTCCTGGTATGTGATAGTGTCCCGGCATCCACATGAGGTGAATGTTTAAGTGCGCAGCCATCTCGTAAAGAAAGGGCCTGCAATTAAGGGATTTTTTTGACTTAGACATGGCACTCTCCAGCGATCTTATAGCGGCCTGACTGTCCAAACAGATGGTGATATCCCTGTTTTTGAGCCATGACAGCGCGTCTTTAATCGCTATGGTCTCTGTCTGAAAAACGCTACAGTGATCAGGGAGCTTCAAGGAGATAGCAACACCCGCACCCACACTTCGTTGTGAAAATAGGATCATCCAACGTCTGCCTATCAGACATCCAGTCCGATCTGGAGGGACTGCTGATCGAGAATTTCTTCTAGAAGATAGCCTGGGGTATTGGGCGGTCAGAAAGGAAGTTGATTCCTTGAGAATGGTTGTGTCGCCGATGTTGAGTTTGAACCACAGTCGGAGTGTTTTGAGTCCCAAGGCTGTGCTGGGTGCTATTTGTGTTTCAAATCACGCTTGTTCTCTTTTTTTGTTTGGTTTTTCATACCCATTCCCTACACAGCTGTAGGTGCATACGAGTACATAGCCAGATGATGGGCTCAATGATCAGGAGGAGACATTTTGTCCAATCCCTCAGCATTGGGAACATAAACATGTTTGTAGCGCAATGCAATTGCCTTAAATGGAAGCCACAAGCGGTGGTGTGCCGTAAGGAAGTGAGCTTGGTCCCATTCTGTTCATGAAAGACACGTGGTTTCGATAACAACTAGAGGCGATGGTAAAGTTGATTTCTTGCGAATCGCGCTAACGTTAACGTACCTTATTCTGTACGAAATGACGATATCAAGAAAGACCTTCGAATCATGACAGTTCACGATGGAGTTCAGCATGTGAATTCAGAGGCACCTTCAATTCTAGACAATTGTCGAAATTAATTGTCTCTTCACAGACACGTTCCTTCGCATCACCCAGACCGTCTGAACATCCACCAGAGACCGACCGTCTACCCCACAGAGAGTCACGTTCCTTCACTAACTGCAACCTCATCGCTTGCTTCGCCAAAACGTGCTTCAAAGCTCGCCCTTCACCACCCACGCATCGACGGCAGAGGTGGCATTCTTTGTGTCCACCGGCAGCCGCCATCCAACGCAATTCTCGAGCGTAGCCCCGAATGTGTGTCGTCAACCGATTGAATACGTGCCAGGCGATTAGAGACTCGAGGGTTATGTAAAGATAATCTCCGCCGCCCACGCCAGCACCGCACAGCCGCTCCTTGAAACCCCCAGCCAAGCCGAAACAGATTTCCCCGAGATGATAATCGCTCGCTTGTGTATCGGAATCCAATCGAAAGTGAATCTAATGGCCGCACAATTGCTGGGGATTTCACTCGAAGAAAAAACGACCGCGTTGCGTGTGCGTGCGCCGGACGGACGGCTCGGTGGTTTGACGAAACACCTCGATGACAGGTTTCGCTTTGAATGTGCTAATCACGGCGACGATTTGAGATTAAAGACAAAACCGTTTCAATGCCGAGCCAGATGCCAGATGTGAACAAACTCTCGTATCACTGGATCGTAATTGAATTTGTGCGTCCCCCGAGGTGTGAAATGCAAACAAGCAGAGAGAGGGCGACGGCTACCAATGCGACTGGTTTCGGTTTGACGGCGTCACCGGCATGCCGGCCTTGGGGAGCTTAAGAGACGTGAAGTGAAGGCTCTTCGAAGTGTGCCACGACGCAGAGGACTGAAGCCAGGTCCACCTGAGCGTTCCACAACCGAAATGGAACCCCAAACAATGAGTCGAGATCTGGAGGATTCCTATTCGGCGCCACGCTTCACTGGCCGACGAAGCTTGCCACAGCAAAACCCACAGCCAGCCGCACGCTCACAAGAACCAGAACCAGATAAACCAGCCAAGCCAGCGGCCGCGGCTAAGTTATTCCAAAATGGACGCCGAAGCGTGGGCACGTCTAAGACGGTTCTATCGCCGCATAGAGTTCCACGGCGCACACGTGCTCCGTTATACGAGCGCGATTTCCCAACCGCCACCATGACGGCGGTGGAGGCATCCTTTCGCCCGCTGGCCACGCTCCACCGACGACGCCTATCCGCATCTGCGGCTGCATCTTGCTGGTCAATTATGCAATTTCGTTGTTGCGATGCACACCGACACACCGGCGCAGTCGCAGTCGCACAAATTCGTCGTGGCATTGGTAATGACATGGCTCGTCGTGGCATGATGCGATTCCCGATGAAATTGCAAATTATGGTGTCAAATTGACCGTGTTCGAGCATCAGTCTGCCTCTCTGTGTGTGCGAGAGGGTCAAGCTTCAACGATTCCTGGGAATTGGAGCAGATTAGGCGGGCCGGTCCCCCTGCCCAGCCATCGGCCGGGCGATGAGTTTCCGCAAACAATGCAGGCAGCCTTCGGAATTAATCAGTTCATGCCAATTTGGTTTGTGATACGTCTGTGCAGAGGGGGGAGGAGAGTAGGTGTCGTTTGCATTTGATGCTCAAGAGAAAGGGAGTGCGATCGAATTGATTTTGAGACATTCAATGTGTCGACTCGTCCGCACGCGTCGTCTCTCTTCTTAGAGCTTCGCTCCAACTCTGGTGGCGAACAACAGCACCTCCCCGCCAACTCTGGTGGAGAACAACAACACCCTCCTCCCCACCACTCACACACTGTGACATAACCCGGAATCGCCGGAGCTCGCATTAATGAACACACCCGGCCTCGATTCGAAATTGAATTGCCTGCCATCGGGGAATGTTGACCAAAACCACGATCGAAGCGTTAATTACACGCACCAAGATACACTCTCCGGCGATGGTTGATTGTGCTCCAGCCGTGAAGAGTTGGACCACATCGACATCGGCGGCCTGTTGGGACCACTGCGGAGGATGGGGCGGTGTTCAATTAGACACTCGGACGAGGTAATTACTCGGACAGCAAAAAGAAATGGGTTTTGTGTGTTGCTGTTGCGAGTGGTGCCATGCTGTGCATCGCACCATGACGCTGTGGCACATTCACTTGCTGGCGCGAGATCATTTGAATACCGTCGTTTGAGGTGAGGGATTTTTACAAAGAGAGAGAGAAAAATTGAGAGAGTTTAGATGATTCTTGGAATTTGGAGCAGATTAGGTGGTGATGTCTTCGAATTGGAGCCTCGAGATGGAGCCCACAAGTAAAGAGGGACCTCTAATAACTGGTGTGCGCAGCTGCCGGTAGATGGTGCTGACTGGAGGGAGTGGTCCGGTCCACCTCAGACTGTAGTGCCAAACAAGGAAGTAGAAGGTGGTGAGGACTGTCATTACTTGTCTCCGTCGGAACGGTCAACGGAAAAGCAGTGAATTGTGGGAAGTGAAGTCTTTAACAGAAAAGTAGCTGCGTGGGGTACGATCAGTTTGAAGCCCATTTTTGTCATGCCGAACAAGCACGCGTTCTATCAGGGCAATGCGCAATGCATTGACACGCCGCAAGCCTGGGATTACCACACAACGATGCGTGGATGAAGAAGAGGAAAACCCTTCACATCTACTCTGCAACTGCCGCTACACACCCGTCCATTGCCTTGAGGGAAAATCCCATGTTGCCTTGGCAACTTGCAGTCATTTGTCAGTGATCGATTGAGCCTGACAACATTGACGGATCCTTGCTTGTTCCTCGTTCCCTGGTGAGTTCCGGAGCTGTGGTTCGTCAACGGAAATCGATCGGATTGTGGCAAAGCACCGCCAAATTTGAAGTGATCACACGGTCTAGTGTGAGCTCAGCCGCCCATCGCAAGCATTTTTTCGAAAGTATTCATTTAACAAGCGATGCACTCGCTTTGATGAGATGCCCACAGTCTCAGTAAACTCGTGCATAATTCGGGGAAATAGAAATCAGGAACCGGGCAGAAATCATGCTCATGACATGTAGGAAGCCAAGCAACTCTTGGGCAGGTCCAAACGGAAAAAGGTTTTGGGGGTGTATCGAAATGAGCAAGAACAACCTGTATGTCCCAACAAGCCACCACTGACTCAGGGAGCATCTAAAAAATTCAGGAGTATCAAAAAATGGTCTCTGCAAATTCTGTGGAGAATATAAGGCTATTCCAGAACGCGTACCGGCACTGGCTCACAAGAAACAAAGATATTTGGGCCGAAGACAGTGCTTGGCAGACCATACGCACATTTTCTCCAATGTCGTCCGCTGTCTACTTTCAACGGCAGTGGCACACAAGCAAGGATACTAGGCAGTCTATTAGCAGATGCTTGACGACGGGGAGCAGTGTTGTTAGAAAATTCAAAAAGTCACGACCAAGAATACCATAAACTCAAACTTGAATGCTTTAGTTAGATTTTTCGGTGCGTGCAAGTTAACTGATAAAGCACACAAAATTTTATTTATCTTCTTCTTCTTTGTGTGTGCGCTACAGTCCGGGATGGACCTGGGCCTCAACCAACATGCCTCTCCAACTAGCGCGATCCCTGGTTAGCTGTCTCCAGTTTCGCACACCAAGTTGGTTGAGGTCCTTCTCCACTTGGGTGCGCCACCTCAAACGCGGGCGTCCTCTGTTGCGTTGCCCGACAAATTCGGATTCGAAGATTCTTCGGGCCGGAGCTGACCTAGCCACCGTAGGCGTTGGATCCGTAGACGCTTAACTAGGCTCATGTCGCTGTACAGCCCGTACAGTTCGTAATTGAATCTTCTCCTCCAGAACCCGTCAACACAAACAGGACCAAAGATCGTGCGTAGAACTTTTCTCTCAAAGAGACCAAGGACTTCTTCATCCGCTTTCGAGATTGTCCATGCCTCCGCGCCGTATAACAGGACTGGGATGATCAGGGTCTTATATAGAGTCAACTTGGTTCTTCGAGAGAGGGCTCTATTACTCAATTGCCTCTTGAGCCCGAAGAAACAGCAGTTGGCAAGAGTTATCCTACGCTTGACCTCGGTACTGATGTTATTTGTACAATTTACTCCGGAGCCGATGTAAGTGAAGTCCTTGACTACCTCGAAGTTATAGCTGCCCATTGTGACGCTCTGTCCAAGACGTCGATGTTGTATGTCCTTTTTTGAGGACAGCATATACTTCGTTTTGCCCTCATTCACCGCCAGACCCATTTTAGCCGCTTCCGTCTCAATGTTAGCAAAAGCCTCAAACGGCTCGCTGAGTTCTGCCAATCACGTCAATGTCATCGGCGTATGCTAACAATTGCACGGACTTCTGGAAGATCGTGCCTCTAGTGTTGGCGTGTGAGCTTTGCACAATCTTCTCCAGGACGATGGTTAAGAAATCACATGACATCGCGTCGCCTTGTCTAAAACCTTTTTTGACATTGAAGGTCTCGGTGAGTTCGACCTTGATGGAGCAGCGAGAGTTCTCCATCGTCATCCTGCACAGCCTGACGAGTTTGGCAGGAATGTCAAAACTAGACATGGCGTTGTATAGCTCGTCTCTATGCACGCTGTCATATGCGACCTTGAAATCGACGAACAGATGGTGAGTGTCGATTTGCATTTCTTGGGTCTTTTCCAGGGTCTGCCGAAGTGTAAATATTTGGTCCATTGTGGACTTTCCTGGCCTGAAGCCACACTGATATGGACCTATCAGATTATTAATGAACGGCTTCAGGCGGGTATACAAACCGGCAGAGAAGATCTTATACGCAATGTTAAGAAGACTGATCCCTCGATAGTTTATTTATATAATGATAATAATAACATGGGCGGCGCTACAGCCCATAGAGGACCAGGGCCTAGCTTCTCAGCAACCACTCGTGTTGTGCGTGCTATTGTTCTCTCACGAGTGGAAGGGACCTACAGTTTTATGCCGACTCCGAACGGCCAAGTTTGAGAAGCTTTTTCTAGACAGAAGTACTCTTTGAGCATTGTCAGTGACTCGAAAGAGGTGGGGTCGTGAACATTATTTTTGTCGCACAGAGCTGGAATCGAACCTACGACGTCGAGGTTGGGGTCGACGCACATACCCACAACGCCACGGGCCAACACAAAAAAACTTTATTTAAATTCTTTTATTATTTAATCTTGATTTGAACAGAAACTCTCAGATTCAACGGATTGCTAGATTGGAGGTCAGATCAGGACTGACAACCAAAATGGAAAATATAAGCAAAAGACGGATTGCTTCGATGGTGCCCTCTCGCTTAAAGAGCGCCTACTGTGTCCAATCGGTGATACTAGTGTAATTGGCTTTTTGACTAATTATTGTGTAGACACCCACAGATTTCTCTTAACAGTGCAACTCTTGCGTTGTCAGTACCTCCAGAGATGAATTGCCATGAAATATGAAACTTGTCCAAACCGGACCTATGGTTAGGTTATTGGGTTTGCCGGCACACTTAGACCACTGTTGGTCAATTGTGATATCCAGTGCCGTTGAGCCCAATGGCAAATGATGACTGGACCGTATTCAAACACCAGATAGAAGCAGATTCGAACCGGCGACCTATAACCAAGGGCAGGCACTCAACCAACTGCGCCATCTAGTCGGTCACTTAATGTTACTGCAATGCAGTTCATAAATTCGATGACCTATTAAGGCCGCCTCGGCGTCCTCCAAGAAATTCCTTAGCAGTTGGGCTGGGGCGTTGTCAATCACTTCAGAGAGGTAGAGTGACATATGAAACTTGTATGAATCAGGCCTTATTTTCAGAAGTCGACGGACCACTACGCCGCAGCAGCAACAATCTTTATGAAGTTTATTCGTCTTCATCTGATGGCGCTACTGGTGGGGACTCACATTTTCCCTTACTGAGCTTTGACATATCAATTCAGGCCTGCGAGTAGTGACTATCCTTTTTCTTCTTCTAATGGCGATACGGTCCAGGGTGAACCTGGGTCCCAGCCAACAAGCCTCTGCTTAACCAGCTTCGCACTCCAATTTGGTTGAGGTATTTCTCCATCTGTGTGCGCCATCGTGATCGTTTTTTCCTCGAAGACTCCTCGGGCTTGAGCAGTGACTCGGAAAAACGCGAACATTACCAAAGATTGAACGCCCAACATTCCACTCGAAAATACCAAGGGCTTCTTCATCCGCTCTTGAGATAGTCCAGGCTTCCGTGCAATAAAGCAGGAGAGGGATGATCTAGGCAAAAGCAGGGCAGTCGCAGAGGAAGTGTTGGCAGCTTTCCTCCCTATCCTCCTCTAGCCAGATTCTACCGAAGTTGTTGGACAATGGGTCTGGTCTTTTTGCGTGGAGGCCAGTACTAATTTTAGAATTCTTTGGGGGGAACAGGTGGGTACATCACACGCTTTGGATCAAGACGAGGTCAAGTGTCAGTTCGACAAGTGTCGACCATCTGGCTTTGTTTTGTGGTGCTAAGGTAGTAGGTGAAGGGAAAGCTTTGCGTCTGAGGATCTGAATCTATACCTGCCCCTGCGGTTGATCGGTTTAGGTTTTGCTGTGAGTATAGAACAAAGCGACATCCAAGACTACACGGATCTTGTCCCAATTGGCTTCCAACTTCATCTTGGAGAGCCTTCGCATTTATGCCTAAGGGTCCACAGCATGCTACAACCAGGGACCACCGCCACTTTTGGGTAAGGGAATCGAGCAAATTGAAGTGTGACGCCAAAAGCAGTCGGGAATGCACGGCTTTAGTTCAGGAAACATTGTTGAGTAAGGATCCTCTGAGAGGTGAAGGAGAAATGTTCAACGAAAGTGACTTTGGAGCGTCTCTACACATCTTCCTTTCACTTCAACCTTAGATCCCTCAGTCAATCGACCAGTACTTCAGCTGATCCCTTGATCATTTCCATAAATTTTCAATTGATGCCTGCTTCAGTCAGTGCCTACGTCGATGACTTGTGGAAGAACTCAAATTTATACCCCGTCCGCCGGGATTCAGAGCACTTAATAATGACACCAGTGGGGTTACAGTTCAAGGTGGACCTGGATCTGGCTGATACAACACCCTGAGTTGTTGTTCTTCTCACACGAGTGGTGGCGCCTAGAGAAGAGCAAAGTTTGAGAATCTCTAACTAAGCAAATACGGGCTTTACACGCCGTCAGCAACACAGGAGGTGCGCAGCCATGACTTGCGAAAGTTGGTCCTGTCGAGGAATGAACCTAGAACCAGTACGTACGACGACCACGAATGGAAGCACCCTCAGCACTTCGAAAACTATTCAACAATCCGCAATAGTCCCCTTTGCATTCCTGTGTCTCTCTCTCTCCACCAAAACCACTAGCAATTCCACAAATAGAACACCCTCCGTGACAGCCAAGCCAGCGACAACCTCGCCCCTGTGATTTCCAAATTCTGGCACCTTTCTGTCGCATGTTCAGCCGCTCATCCCAAACACCGCCAGCAACACACAATTCCATTTCGTTTCGTGGAACTGGTTCATTTCACATTCATCTGCGATTTCTGCGAATCTCCCGCCATCTGCACGACAATCCCCTCCCACCCTGACGAACTGGTTTGCATAAGAATTTCGCTTGCGGTTGTCTTCACCCCGACCGCCGACGATGAGCTCACTCGGCAACCCCCAACCCCCTTGACAGTGACAGATATGCCAACCTGTTCGGATGCGAATTCCAATTTGTGCGTGCGAACAACCGCAAGACCGGCAGTCACTGAGAGATCCTTTGATTTATGAACCCTCCTCGCAGGGGGTCCTCCCTAGGTTGCCGCTCTTCTCGTCGATTTAAACTGTATCGTCTTTCCCCACCCGTGGCCAGATGCTGCGTCCCAACATTAATTGATTAGCTTCGATGTCATCGTTATCACGGTTATGTCATGCAATTAAGCTACCGACGGAGACGCGATGGCGCATCATCTCGCCGTCGTGGAGATTCCTTGGAGACTTAATTTCGATTCACCGTTAAGCGGAAGAGTTGAACCGTTAATCTGCAAGCGCGACACGAGAGTTCTTCTTCATCATCTATGTCGGCTGCCGATGCCGCCATCCCCGGACGAGATTTGAAGACCGTCAACGCGACATGCAATTACGTCTAGCACGACCTGGGGCACGGCAAGACAACAACAGCCAGCATCCAATCCAATCTACAACTTAATTACTTTCACATCCAGCCGCCAGCCACCAGCCGCCAGTAGACTCCCCGTTCGATCGGGTGTCCCGCCGAAGACAGACACAACACATGTACCCCGTACGGTGCGCGCTCTGTGTGACAGATGCATTTCGTTTTTTCCTCCTCTGCGGTGGGCAGGGATCGGAGCACCGACGGTGTTGGTTGGTAATTAAAAAGGCATTACCCACAGAGTGAGCCACGAAAAATCATACATTTTTCGACGGCCGCAGCAGCGACATGGGCTCGGTAAAATTTGGAATGCCAGCAAAGTGATTGCTCAAGGCCTGATTGAGATAGACGCACCGGCGGTGGTCCGGAGTGTGCGTCTCATTAGAGGCAATCTAGGGAAAGCCAGCGGGAGCTGGTCGATCAGTCATCGTCAAGCTTGAGCAATGCCGTTAGAGGGGGCTGATGGTGATCTAATGACGGAAGCCGGAGTGTCTCCGTATGGCGCCATCTAGAAGTTGCTCAAGAAGCTCTTGGTGGGGATCTTTGCTAAATCAACCAAATCTCTGCATTCCCATTGCATTCGTCGGGATAACCAGGAAATTAGAACCAGAGCCAGCGGCAGCTGGTTGATCAGTCATAAAGCTTAAGCTTGAGCAATGGCGTTAGAGGTGGCTGATGGCCGCAGTGTCTCCGTACGGCGCCATCTAGAAGTTGCTCAAGAAGCTATTGGTGGGGATCTTTGCTAAATCAACCAAATATCTCCATTCCCATTCCATTCTTGGGGGTTAACCAGGAAATTAGAACCAGAGCTCACACTTTGCGCCCCGGAAGGCAACCTCTGAACGCCCATTCGCCTGGGTCACACTACGTCCGTCGTCTCTTCCGGATACACACGGCCATCCGTCAGTCCACCACTCGCCGGCGCGGCGCTATAAGCTTTGCAGGAACTATAAGCCACAGCGAGTGCATCGCTCACCGCCGGTCATTTCATGGCCAATTTTCTTCAGACGGCTTCCACTTCCTCGGATGGACGTCGCACCTAATTGCCTTCCTCGAAAATAAGAAAAACATACGTTCGTCTTCAGCTGCTACCCGCCACAGTCGACGGCCCCATGGACCAGTGGTTACATCGTCTCCCCAGTGATGGCACAACACAATGTTTTTGCATTTTTTTTCCGGCTCGCTCGCCGCCATGCATGCACTTTGGTTACGTTTCAATTGGATTAGTGGATAATGGCGGAGAAGATGCTCTTTGGACGGCCGCACAACCGGTCGCTGGCGCTGAATGGGCTCGTTTCGGTTTCCTCGTGCCTTTCCAGAGCGACTGCTTGGCATTTAGCCGCGCAACGAGGGACGAGCCTCGGTGCTCGTGTACAAATTTGGCGAATGGTTTATTGTGCATTTAGCGGCAGTCAATGGGACCGTCGCTGGATGGGCTTGTTAAGTTTCGGTTGTTTGGCGTGTAAGACGGTGGTTGCGGTTGGCTCCTGTGGAGGAGGGAGCCATATGGGGCGCCTCAAGGGAGATGAATGGGACGATAAATTCGACATTTTAAGGCATTTCTTTGCGATGGTGGTGGAAGAAGAAGAAAGTGTTTGTTGTTGACGAACGACGACGAGGCGGTGAGTGCCAAACGCATCCGGGTGTTGAAGTGAAACTCCTCTGGGGGTAGAGACGGGATTTGGAAAGTGATGACCTTTGAAGAACGGCGGTGTTTAAGGAAAATTCGACTACAAAATGTCTGGTACAAGAAGTGCTTCTCCACGGGGGCCGGGAGAGTCTAGATGTGCTGCGCTGTGACCTCTTTGAGGTTTACATTGCTTCAAACGACTGAAGAACAACACTCTTAGGTGTTAAATGCACTTTTTGGTTGGGTAACGTGACGCTGTAACGTTTTGTGACACCCTCATGATTAACTATACGGAGTTGTCGTGGGCCCTTTGAAGATTTCAAAAGAAGACAGTGAAAACTGCTTCCCCCAAATATCACGTGTCGTTTTGCAACGCGTTTGGATACGCAGTAGGTACAACGTCACGTTGCGACATTTGGTGAGGAGAACATTTTTTTTAAGAAGCGGCCTTGTCGTCACTTTACGTTATTTCCTACATGTTGCGACGTAACGCGGTTTTGTGCGGCGAAAATGTTTTTGTATGACGAATCACGTGACGTTGTGACGTTGTGACGTTCTGTCAGGCGAACGTTTCTTTTTTTTTGTAACGCCCAATAAGTCGTTGTCCTAGTCACGTGATGTTAGAAGTCACGAAGGCCCACCATAGTCTCATTGCCAGTGACTCAAAACACTTGTCACTGTCGTCCAATTTTAACGCATGATATCCCGGTATACAGCGTTGCGTGACGCAGTAACGTTTTGTGACGCTAATGTTTTTATTTCTTTAAAGACGCTTCCTGGCGACCATCGACGCCCTATAAAAAAAGATAATTAACATTGAAACTCTTCATTCGTCACACGTCACGTTGTAAAGGAACGGCACACGTAACGTCACAATACTACGTCGCTGTATCAGTTCGAAGTTTTTGACCGACTTAGTAACGAGATTGCGTCACGTGACGGCAGAATATCAATTCTTCCGATTGTGACACTGGAATGCAGCACAAATTATTGAAGCTGTCTCAAGACCTCTCTCGCCTTCCTCACTCCCAATCCGTTGCCAACACATCACTCTAAACATGCAACAAAGTGGCTCACCGATTGACGGACGGCTTTGTGGTCATTGCCGCCACACCAAAGTGCAGATGAGGTCAACGCTCAAGCACGGATGACACAACGATAGACCCCATCCGATGAGATCATCATCATCACCTATCCGGCGATTTCCAAAACCTCTCGACCGTTCGATTTTGTTTACAACAAGCGCTCGCACAAGCGCTTCGATTCATGTTTCTCGTTTCAATCGAACGCAAATTATCTCAAGTGGATACAATTATAACTTCGTGTCGAGCGCCTTGCCGCTTCCACAGTTCACCATCGAGAGCAGCTGTCACTTTGAACCGTGAAGTAGGCGACAAAAGGGCAATCTAACTAGTATCCAAACCATCGACACGCTCTAGACTCTCGACTCGCTTAAGTAGATTCAGATATGGTAATTGAAGTGTATCTCAATCCTCCCCGGCGACGTCGTCCATAAATATTGATGAAGGTCAAGCCAGACAGACAAAGGCAACAGAAGAGAAAAAAATCCGAACGATTTACATCCAAATGACGCGCTCTCAATTCGTATCCGTTGCTGGTTTTGTTTTTTTGTTGTTCACTCGTCAGCTTGTTATCACTTCGAGATACATTTGCTTTGTCGCTTTATCTCGGCGAGTCCAAAGTGTTGACCGTATTTGTCGGAGTTGTTGTTGATTTGGCGTGCGGGTCTGCTCACTTTTTGAAGGTTACTCAGAGCACTCGCATCTGAGAGGTTCTCGGTGGGAGAGAGGTAGCACGGCTTAAATATGTTATGACGGTCTGCTGTGCAAATTATTTCGTTAATCCCCCCATCCGTCGCCCCGGGCGGACTCCTAGTCGGATGGATAGATCTCCATCTCCGGCATACATGTGCCATCCCCGAACCATGACAGCCGGCTGGTGGGGGGGTGGAGACGAGTTCACTCGCTCACATCCTGGCGCCGGGAATGGCGTAAAAGATGTGCTCACCTCGGGTATAATCTGATGTCGCCATCCACTGAAGCATGTGAGGCGGCGACGAGGCTGTGGTGTGAGGAGGGTTGGGAAATAAATCACATTAAGGATGTGTCTATGCTGCTTTGGCATTCCTTTCGGTTGCAGGTTACGCTTCCAGGAAGGAGTGTCTTTGCAAAATTTGGGTTGACGGCGGCGCGAATCAAAGGAAGTGACTCTCGCTCGCTCCACCACCCCCACAACACGCCTCCGATTGAGACATTGACAGTCCTGCTGAAATTAATTAAGGCATCCTGACGACAGGCAGACAGCCTTTGTCTTGTGTAATCATGTGCTGCCACGTGTTCATTTTGGCGCACAGGAGGTGTTCCTGGTTCTTTGCTTCTAATCAATCCCGATTTGGCGGAGGGAATGTGTCGTCAGAGAGGCGGGTTTGACGCCGATAATGAAAGCCTCAACATGGGAACGACTATGGACAAAGCGCGATGCGCGACGTGACATTGTGATGGGCTGTGATTGACGACGGTAGCGTGATAGAGTTGTACCGGATGTGACGTGACGTATGTTGTGTTAGTTACGAGTTACGAGAATCAATGTGACGTTACTTAGTGATGTTGCGCAGGATGATGGAAGACCTCTCTAAAGACCGTCAACCTGTCTAGGAGTCCAGGAGCGATATCCACAGCTCCAGTGGCGGGTTTGGAGGTCTTGCTGAAACAGCCCCAACTAGACCTTCATCCTTTGCAAGGAGCGGCGTTAGGGTTAGACAATCCAAGTGCTGGTTCTAAAACTAGGCTGATCATGCACTTACACTAGACTTCGTATTCAACAAACAGAAAGCGACTACGCTCTCCCTTACCTTGACGTCCACAGACCTTTACGAAGTCATTTCCAACCAAAGGTGGAGTGGAATGGCGCGGGCACTTACTGCGAACAGTTAAACATGCCCTATTCCTTCAGAATTACTGACGGCTGAGGTTCAGGTTGAGGCGGGTCAAAGAAGGGACCAAATGACAGAATGTTGGAGATGCCACCGCCTGATGTCTTCATTCTTATTGACAGTCAAGCGGCAATGGAAGTAAATTGTGCAACGGAGATCAAGTCCATGGTGGTCGCATGCTGTAGCGAAGAGCTTAAGGGTCTAAGCATGCAGCCCTCGGTCACTCTTTGCAAGGTCCAGGGACAAAAAGCAACGAAGAGAATGGGTTCGAAATCGACCCAACCCAGAGCATCCCAAAAATTCACCACACTCTGGAAGATGTCAAGGGGAAAGTGACTATCCACCGACACTCCGACGTTATGGCCCAAGTACAAAAGTCTAAAAAACCGAAAAACTTCTGGTTTGCGCTGAAAAGCTACTCAAGATGGTATTCGAAGCACCGACTGACCTTAACCATCTGATGAGCTTAGGAAACAAAACTGGTCTTATCCATAACGCCGGTATGGTGCAGTTGGTTGGGTACCTGCTTGTTTATAGGGGTCCCCGGTTCGAATCCCAGTGGAAGAAAAATTTAACGTGCTGTTATCTGGTTCAGTCACCATTTGGTATTGGTTCACAATGGTCTAACTACTGGCTTTTGCCCAATAACCTAATCTAACATACCCCTGACTGCATCGGCAGGAGCTGGGGAGATAGAATCTGAAGGCACATCTTCTCACAAGCTAGCAGGGGTGGCACTAGACATCCGGCTGGTTGGACAAGGAAGAGACAGACAGTGCGATATGAGGAACTGGGCACTAGGAATGGGAGAAGCAGAACACGCTCCATATGGGTACCGCAATGTGTCTATAGGGAGCTAAGTGCGACGTGGCTGTGGCCTGTAACCTAGCCTAGTGACGCCACAGAAATTGCAATAACGCACAAATGCTTGATTTTTATTTTCTTGAAATTCTTAAGCTCACGAAGAAGGAAGAACACTTTTTTCCAACGTGACATCTTTCCGTGATGTTTCTGCACACAAATTCAGCGCCACTTGACGATCTCTAGACATAAACGTCAAGATGCCCAAAATAAGACTCTTGAACCCGTTCACTACCTTGAACCACCCAATCCGTTAACTTATCGAAAGTGACGGCCTGTGACGTGACGAATGGCATTCGATGTCACAAGAACATCATGTTTTCTTCTCTTTAATTGATCGTGTGACTGGGAGAAGAAAAACACCAAGCGACTTGTCACGAAACATATTCTTAATCGAAGAAAATGAAGACCGCCAGTGACATGCCTTCATAATCATCATTTTCTGACCCGCATGAACCACTTAAGATGTCGCTGGATATCCCCAGGCCACTCGATCCTCCGCCATCGATACTAACTCGTCAAAATGTTTGCCCAGCCCCTCCCTTTGTCCAACCACCTCCACGCCTTGGTCAATCTTACAGCAAAGCTCGGCATCACTCCTCCCATCACCCGAGATACTTGAACACAAATGTGTGGTGTGGGGATGTGCTGTACCTTGCAATTTCGGTTAATAATCCTTCAGATTTCATTCCACTTTTCAGAAACTCTAAAAATTACTCTTGAGCGAAGTTGACAACCCCTCTCGAAAAGAGTACAAAAACCAGGCATTCTGAAAATTACCATAACCTTTGATTGCTCCATGTTGACATTCATCCCAGCACCGTATGCCGTCTCAAAATCTACAAAACAACTGTAGATTGGTTCGACTCGAGTATCGTTTTTTGAGTGAAAGCTCATCGGTTGTGCTTCCACTTGAGATGAATGCCCCACTGCTCATCAGCGGCCTGGATTCGCTCTAAAGGCGTTTCTAACACGTGAGCGTAGACGTCCCCCGGGAGACTTAAAAGAGACATGCTCCGTAAGTAGGATCAATCTCTTTTGGCATCTTTTTGAAAAGACGAACAACCACCCCTGTTTGCCAATCGCTAGGTGTCTACAATGGCCGCATATGACAGTGTGCTTAGAGATGAGCTATACAACGCCATGTCCAGTTCTGACATTCCTGCCAAACTAGTCAGGCTGTGCAGGATGACGATGGAGAAATCTGCTGCTCCATCAAGGTCGGTAACGAACTCACCGGGAATTCAATGTCAAATGGGGTTTTAGGCCAGGCGACTTTTGATTTTTTCAACATTGTACTTGAGAAGGTCGTCCAAAACTCACAGCCAATACTAGAGGCACGATCTTCCAAAAGTCCGTTCAACTGCTAGCATACGCGGACGACATTGACGTGATTGGCCGAACTCAGCAAGCCGTCAATGAAGCGTTTGCTTGTATTGAAACGGAGGCGGCAAAAATGGGTTTAGCGGAATGAGGGCAAAACAAAGTAGGTATATGCTGTCATCAAGAAAGGACACACAACATCGAAGACTCGGTCAGAACGTCACCATAGGCAGCTACGACTTCGAAGTAGTAAAGGACTTCGTCTACCTTGGCACCCAAGTAAATAGTGCGAACAACATCAGTACCGAGATTAAAGGCAGAATAACTCTTGCCAACCGCTGTTTCTTTGGGCTCAAGAGGCAATTGAGTAGAAGAGCCCTCTCTCGAAAGACAAATCTGACATTATATAAGACCTTGATCATCCCTGTCCTGCTGTATGGCGCGGAAGCTTGGACCATCTCAAGAGCGGATGAAGACGCACTTGGTCTCTTCGAGAGAAAAGTTCTGCGTTCAATCTTTGTTCCTGTTTGCGTTGAAGGTTCCTGGAGAAGAAGATTCAACCACGAATTGTACGGGCTGTACAGCGACATGAGTCTAATCAGGCGTATACGGATTCAACGCCTAAGATGGCTAGGCCATGTTGAGCGCATGGACAACACTGCTCCAGCCCGAAGAGTCTTCGACTCCGAACCAGTGGGACAACGCAATAGAGGACGACCACGAACCCGATGGCGCACTCAAGTGGAGAAGGACCTCAACCAACTTGGAGTGCGAAATTGGAGGCAGCTGGCTAAGGATCGTACCAGCTGGAGAGGAATGTTGGTTGAGGCCCAGGTCCAACCCGGACTGTAGCGCCACACAAAGAAGAAGAATAAGAAAGGAGTTTGTCTACCTCGGGGCAAGTGTAAACGCCACGAATGACATCGTAGTGGAGATCCGACGTAGAATCGCCCTTGGCAACCGATGCTACTTCGATCTGTCAAAACAACTGGGCTCGAAACTCCTGACTCGAAGGACCAAAGTCATGCTCTACAAAACCCTTATTCTGCCAGTCCTACTTCATGGAGCCGAAAGCTGGACATTAAGTGAGGCTGCCGAGCTGATTCTTGGTGCCTTCGAAAGAAAAATTCTACGTCGGATATATGAGGAAGGCGAATGGAGGATAAGACACAACCGCGAACTCTACGAGCTGTACAAGGATGTGGATGTAGTCCGGAAGGCTACTTAGTCGACTACACTGGCTCGGCCACATCGAGCGAATGGACAACAACGCTCCAGCAAAGAGGGTCTTCGAATCCGAGCCTCCTGGTTCGAGAAGGAGGGGAAGACCGAACCTCATGTAAAAAGATCAAGGCATCGCGGATGCAAGACAGCTTGGCCTTGATGACTGGAAGCAGTGTGCCCAGGACCGTCACCGATGGAAGGTAGCTTTTGCTCAGGCTCGGACCATTCATGGTTCGTCTGCCTGATAAGTAAGTGAGTAAAGACGATAAATGCCAGTCGTTGGCAGGGTTACTGAATAGGTCCCTAAGACAACGTTTAAGATTCACCAACGTGACGCCGATACACTGTGCCGGGAGTGCTTTTTTCTCTCAACACTAGACATATCTACGACCGGTGATAGGGCTCTGAAAAACACCAGAGCCACCGTTGCTTAGGGATCTGATGTGACGATAGTCTGTGACAAGAGTTGTAGAAATTGCCAGTCAATGACACAGGCCCCGTTTATGAAATAGGCTGTGGATAGATGTTGCAGGCTGTAACGTGACGGAAGTTTGGAACGTGAAGTGACGTGGAGCAAATACTTCATCACGTGGGCCATTTAAACGAGAAACAAACTGAATAAATACCATTATCGAAGGGGGGCAGGTTTGTGGCGGCCACAGGCCACAGCTTTAGCTCTTGACGAGGAGGGCTGAAATAAGATTCCTTAAACCACGAACATCGGCCGCATACGTAGTTTTAGTCGATGAGGTAAAGATCGTTGAAGATTTTTGATGGAACGCTACAAGGTTCCATGTTTACGTCTATTTTTTTTACGTCTAAATGCTTTTATGCCCACAGCCTGTAAGCGGATGTATTATTATTGTTGAGGATATATTGCATAGGGACCTTCCAAAAACCTTCCAAAGCTCCTTTCCTAGCGAGGGAGTCGGCCATTTCATTGCTTTCTATCTTAAGAGCCCCCCTCACAAGCAATTATATTGAAGGTTGTATTGAGGATCTATAGGCTCTTGTTTGGCAATGGTGGGAGAGAATTGTTCTGTAGTACACTTTCTAATCCAGTCTACTTTAGGAATCTGAGAATGAGAGATCGTCCTACTGACTTCAATTCTTCCTCTGATAGTAGGTACTTGCCCAGGTATCTAAGTCGTTTGTAGGCAAGTGAGTCACAAAATCTCAGTTTCTGCGCTGGAGCCTCTCCAGAGACCTTTTTCTGATGCTACTGGCTTTCTTAGGTGCTCTCTGAGCTTGAAGTGCACTCTTAGGCAGCCATTTTAGGATTCGGAGGTTGTTCTTGGTCACGCATCAAAACTCTTTCGGTTGTGTTGACCCAAGAGTTTCCTGGCCGGCTTTATGTCATGCCCGGTTCCTTTTTACAAGTTCCCTAAACTCTTCCCTGAGGGTTCGGGGCTTGTAAAAGGTTCCGATGCTCCTTTCCTAGCGAAGGAGTCGACCATTTCATTGCTTTCTATCAATGTGTGGCCAAGTATACAGCAGAGTTGGTTCCTGTTACTCCTGCTCAGCTTCTTAAGCTTCTTGTAAGCATTTCCAAATAAGCTGTTTAGCTTGCGTAAAAATGTGTGCAAATTAGACAGTCTCATTGTCGAATTTTGAACTGCCCACAAATGCTTCTGGGAACTTAAGCAAAAGTTCTGCTAGGATACATAGTCGCATGTAGTTGAGGAAGCAAAAGCAGACGAAACTGAACGAAACGGCCGCAGTCTATCATTTATGTTTCCCTCCTACTCCCATCTGGGTCTCAAACTCCTGATATTTAAGGCAACAGAAGTCTAGGCGTCGCCTCAGACCATCTCCGTGCACAAAAGCCCGTTTAACCTTCAGTGAAATTGATGCCGCAGTCATTTTCCTTTCCTCGACCTCGAGGCGGAACACAGCACTCACTCCCTATTTACCAGCACTTATCCAATTTAGTTCGCATTAAATGCAACCTTCTTGGCGCAACTAACCCGTCTAAGGTCGCACGCAACTGCCAGCCGACAAGCCACCAATTTGTTACGACTTTTACCACAAGTATGCCGCATGGCTGCAGCCATTTCAGCACCGAGCGGTCTAATTGAATCGACACGACTCTCTGGCGAACGCTACCAAATTGCCTCAAGCAGGCGCGCACACATTTCGACACACATCGACCGTGCGGATAGCCCGTCATTAGTGGACCAGACACGAACCTCAGCCCTGTGCGCAATGCAATGCAGCCTGCTGCCCCGCCCGACTCCACTCAAGTGGCCCACAGACCGCGAGAGAGTGACACAACACGGCCTCAGCAGCAGAAATGTCGTTAGATTCAGTTTGGGACGAACGAATGACCGCCGCGCCAACTGGATGTCAAGACCGCGGGCCAAGAGATCATCAAGCACACAGCGAGTGAGTGCCGGTGAAATCGGGATGGACCGTCTGGAAGTAACGTTGTCAGCCATTAATCATTCATGCCAAAGACGCGCGCTGGCCGTGGTTCATCAACCGGACCAACAAACGAACCCGCGGACGGACCCTCCGCCGCCGTGGCCAGCGTTCGTCTCTTGACACGGAGAATGCGCGGTACTCGACGAGATTCTTATGCTAAACGGACGCAAATCTCCATCGTCTCTCCACCTCCGGATCGATTCTAGACAAACTGGTTTTTGGGACTGTTACCCCGAGTCACTGCACACCCCGCCTCGCTCACTCGCGTGGCAGGGATAATTAAGTCGAACGGGCATCGAGTGTTTATTGGCTAAGACGAGAGGGAGACAGACGAGTTCGAGGAGAAACCGCTTATGGAAATGGTCCAGACCGAGGCCACCGCCGAAGACGAGGTGGAAGCTGGGTCGCAGAGGGATCCGTCGATTGAAGAGAGGTGCGTGAGTTCAGAATGAATTCTGATTGAGACGCGAGATATGGGGGAATTCTAGTTTGTCTAGGGACCTGTTTGACGGTACAAAGATCACGCTCACAGAATTGGGGTTTATGTCGGATGGTTGACGGTGATGAGGGCATTTTCACTTTAAGACCTGATTGATGAATGAACGAGTGGGGCTGGTTGTTCTACAACTCGGACCGAAAGAAGCGTTTAATGGCTGCTCATGGGTATGGGAATGGATTTGTTGTGACTCTGAATCTCTTCCTGCCGAAAACGTGGATTTTTTAAGGTTAATCATGCCAGGTTCACGTCTCACTGAAATGGCACAAGGACTCTTCGTTGTTCTCTTTAGTTTCAGTGGGATGTCACAAGGGTGAGCAGTGGTGCCGCTGCTGTTTCCTCTATTCGTTTAAATGGAATGCCACAAGGATGCGGACAAGAGCCCCTGCTTTTATTACCGTTCGTTAAAGTGGAATGTCACTAGGGTGTTGCCAGGAGCCTCCGCTTTTTTCTTCGATCATTTAAGTGGAATGTCACTAGGTTGTCGACAAGAGCCTCTGCTTTTTTTCTCCGTTCATATAAATGGAATGGCACTACTGGACTGGAGCCCCTGCTTTTATTACCGTTCGTTAAAATAGAATGTCACTAGCGTGTTGCCAGGAGCCTACGCTTTTTTCTTCGATCATTTAAGTGGAATGCCACTAGGTTGTGGACAGGAGCCTCTGCTTTTCTTCTCCGTTCATTTAAATGGAATGGCACTAGGGTGTCTACAGGAACCTCTGCTTCTTTTTTTCCCGTTCTGAAGAAACTTCTCTCAAGAGTTGGTCGCAAGCCACCTAAACTATTGATCAGAGGGACATAGAGCATCTTTACTTTGCCAGTGGAAGTACACAAGAGTGCCTACTTAAGCCTTTGCTTCTTTTTACGTCTTCGCCCATTCGTTCGTCAATCGTTAGTCCAATTCGGAAAGGAACGTTGAGCCAATGGACACCAAAACTTACACTTTTTCAAAGTTCACGCCCTGAAGTGGAATGCCACAAGGTTGCCAATTGTCGTCCATGCTTTTTTCTATCCTTTTATCCCAGTACAAGTTTTCAATTTGAACCAAGAGGCACTGCAACCTCCTTCTGCTTCGCAATAAAATGGAGCACCACAGGGATGTGCCTTTGCTCCCTTCTTTGTGTCATGGTTCGGCCACAACACAAGAGAAAAGTGAAACTGCCCACGACAAAGGTCCACACGGCAATTAGTTCCACCCGATGGTCGTGATTGATTTCTTTATCACCTCTGCGCCTGCATCCCCTCAACGGACCAATCAGTTCCGCTTTCCATTTCAATGCCAATTCGACGCTGCCTGTCATCGATCCGTCGAAATCGAAACCCAATGACACACTCTCTAGCCGTCGGATGGGCGCGCGTCCAATTGACAACTAGAGCGGAATCCGTTCTTGCGCTGGCCTTTCTTTTGTCTCGCCTCAGATCAATCCATCCCCCGGCCACACAAGCACAAGTAGAATGTGTCAAAGAGTCGACGAAATCACTCGAGTCCCCCACTCGACTGGGCATTGAACCACCATCCAGACCAGTTTCGACGGACTGCAGCTGCTTCGCTTCGAGGTACACCTCATAGGCGTGTGCATTCCGGTTCTGTGGGCCGACAGCACAGCCAGTGACGACCGCTCGATCCACGCGCAAGTGCAATCGCTTTATCGCTCCCAATGGTGTGAGTGTGTGTGCGGTGATGTGTGGAATCCGTGGCCACGCTCCTGCGTGGGCGATGGTCTGTTTGGACAGATATCCGATATGACGAGCGCCCACAGCGGAGCTGCGCGTCCGACAGCGGCGGCCTGAAGGACGATGTGAAGGAGGAAGTGAGCGGTGGTCAAATGAACGCGCCGCTTGACACATGCGGCGTTAAATGGCGGATTAAAAGCTCGAAATGGTGTTCGCAGTCGATTCGGCGTGGCGTGCTGCCGGAAAATGCGAAATGGGAGCCGCGACAAATTGATGACGCCGAGCAGTGGACAAGGCCAGTGGAGACTGGTGAAATGCAGACAAGATCGATTGGGTATTTGTGTGAACACGAAGTCAAGAGTGACGAGCCAGGGGCTGGGGGTGTTGTTTCTGGCGCAAAAATTTGAACGCAATGCATGTCGAAGAGGTTCAGAGAAAGAAAGGTAGTCAGTGAGCAGAGTGGCGCAATTGAGTGGACACTCTGGGATTAGGTCTGCGAGCGACCTGAAGTCCGCACAATGATTAGTCTAGTCAAGGCATGTCGATGGGAAAGAAGAAAGACTGTCTCAAGGGAAAGACGGTATAGATCACGGACGGCACTCTTAGGCCTATGCACTGCCTTCAGACCACGCCAGCACTTGACGCTATGCTCACACTCCAATCCATTGACCTAATCTGTGGCAACAGTGTAGCCTCATGGGGATTTTGGGTGAAAATTTGTCACATGGCAGAATGGAAGCTGGAAAATTCGCCAGCCAACAAGCAGAGGAGAGGATTCATGTCATCTCCAAAACGAGGATCTTCTGTGACCATTTCAGGATCCTAGTGGCAAAAGAAGAGGACTGAGATCGAGGTGGCTTGCGACACAGGCATCACTTGCGATTGATCGTCAGTTTTTTTTTACAGCCAAGCAGGAGTAAGGGTCGTTGCGTCGGACATTCTGACGTCAAAACTGGTCAGGTTAGGCAGCCAAGCCTTTGTAAGAGATCTTTGGCGACCAAAGAGAGGAGAAACCACATAAAAATAGACGAATAACTAAAAGACGAAGCTCTGGAGAGAACCAGAATGCGTTGATTTGGTCTGGGTGTTGGACCAACAGCGAGGGCGACGCTGAGCAAGAAGAGATCGTCATCTCACGAGGAAGTAAGCCTGCTCATGAGAACCGTACGCAATGTGTCTGAATACACGGCATGTGATGGTTTTTGCAGAAGCTACTCTGACGAGGAGGAAACATGAGACTGTTCGCAAAAATCGTCATCGTTTCTCCAGTCGTCTTCCTTCACAAAAATTGATCTGAAAAATCTGCTAAGGCTCACAGTCTCGTTGTGGTATCCTCTATTCAGGGCACAATGGACTAGTCTCTAAGTGATCCTCGGCCATAAAGTCGTCAGCGCAGGAAGTGAGTGATGGTGAAGCAGGCATGTGATCACGTCCTGCATGATCGGGGAATTTCCCTTTCTACTTACGACTCATCTGAGACTCTTCGGAGAATACGTACAATAGGTGCAGACGATCAGTGATCCTCGCCAGGGATACATCGAGAAGTATCATGACCATCGCCAAGCTTGACCGCCTCAGACCGAGAGTACTAATTGATGGCTGTAAAGTATTCAAAGCCGTAGATCCAAAAGTCATTAAAGACGGTCTCAAAAGTTCGTGTCGTTAAGTCGGTGATCAACTCGATGTGAATGGTCTTGGTGCCTTGAGAGCTTTTGCTCCTCATTTCCACCGACAAGCGCGTCCTCCAGAAACAAGTAATAATAAAAATAATGTCGGTGGCCCTACAGCCCGTAGGGGGCCAGGGCCTGGCTTTTCAGCAACCACTCGTGTTGTGGGTGCTATTGTTCTCTCACGAGTGGAAGGGACCTACAGTTTTATGCCGACTCCGAACGGCCAAGTTTGAGAAGCTTTCTCTTTGAGCATTGTCAGTGACTCGAAAGAGGTGTGGTCGTGAAAATTGTTTTCGTCCGGAGCAGGAATCGAACCTACGACGTTGAGGTTGGGGTCGACGCACATACCCACAACGCCACGGCCCACCACTGAAACAAGTTATCATCCAAAATATTCATTCTTTCAGAGATCTGTCACTACATCAGCTACTGCGTGGGTCCCAGTGCAACCGCTGGGCATGTGCAGAGCCCGGGATGAAAGATTCGCTGAGATTCTGGGCACAGTTCAGTGCAAATGGAGCTGTACGATGTTGGATAAGGAGACGATCTTGTTGCTTAGTTGTGACAAGAGGCGATGGGAGTCCAGCTGGTCGAGGCTGCTGTTTAGACGCGGATTGAAGCGTCTAGCGTCTAGATGGGTGTTGTTGACACGACCACATCGCATGAGGCTGCTCTGTCATTAGCTCCCGGGACGTCTTCATTGAGAAAAAAAATTAAATGAGACATGACATTGCGACCGAGGACCACCAGGAGACATCCATCTCAGGGAGGTGAAGTCAGAGTGTGAGAAGCGTCCTTCCTCGATACGACTCGACTTAAATTTTGGAAATCTGCGTTAAGACGGCATGTAGAAGTATTTCTCGTCTGTCTTGATCTCGGTAGTGGTCCGCGACATCTAGACGACACTGATTCAGTTCAAGACTCTTGATTCATTGCCGAAAACATATCAAAAAATGAGACACATTACATCGCACCCTAGTGCCTCCCCAAATCCTCACGACACATCCTCTCCCCCCACACCACAAAACCTAATCTCATCTCATTACAAATAGATGTCAAGTTCATGCCACGGATGCGGTCGACGTTGAATCATTCATCACCACTTTCCCGGCAGAGCCATAATTAATCCGCGAGTAGGTTTATTGGCCAAAAAAGACAAAAGAAGCCCGCTTTCGAAAGCGCCTCTTAACAGTCCAATTTAACGCCTCATAAAACGAGCCACAGTCAAAGAGCCGTCACCGCGTCCAGGGTTAGCGCGTGCAAATTCGTTCATTTGGAATTCATCGCATATTCACGTACCACGGGGGCAGCAAGACGCGTCTCAGCAGCTACGGCCTTGTCGCGGTGATACGGTTTTCCACTTGCGTTACAGAGTTTTCGCAAAGCTGTCGGGTGTGAGTCAGCGCGATGGAGGGGGGCCGCGGTAAGGCGATTTATCGCGCAGACAAGCAGGCGTTGAAGATGGTCGGCGATTTGCATCTTTTTCGGAGACAGTTGTGTTTACACACCAAATGATGGTCTGAATGGAAGTGTCGATCGGGCGATGGGTGGAGGGAGGGGATTCTTGTGAAACGCGTCTTTAAGTGGAGCTTGGTAAATATTTGTGCAGTTTGTGGGTAAATATATTTTTTTTTGGTGCGTTGCAGCGCTAAATTGTTTGACATTGGATAACGTCTTGGGTAAGGCCGTGGCGGTAATTGGATGCCTAATGAGACGCGTCGGCGTCTGAAAAGAGAAAGAGGCTATCCAAGGGACCAGGGGAAAGTGATTGAGAGATGGGTGAACAGGGAGACCATTTCGAGGTGGACGATGTTATGATGAGAGCAGCCCTCGTGCGTCGGGCCATACTACAGTAGATGATGTTTGGAAGTACTGCGCGGCACAATAAGAAGAACCTGTAATAACAATATAGGTGGCGCTGCAGCTCATAGAGGGCCAGACTAAGCTAGCTTTTCTGCAATCACTCGTGTTTTGCGAGCTATTGCTCTCCCACCATTATAAGGGACCTACAGTTTTATGGTCCGTCCGAACGGCCATGTTTGAGAAGCTTTTTGCTGTCAGTGACTCGAAAGAGGTGCGGCCGTGAAAATTATTTTCATCATACAGACCGGGATCGAACCTAGACCTCGGAGTACATGTGCCTTGTGTGGCCACCACCGGTGCAAGGCTCAATCGGTCGGTTTAAATGAGACAACTTAAGCCAGTCCGACTTTAGGTGGGTTGCTATCCACTGTTCGGTTGGAGGAATGCCCTCATATGGTACATTTAGCCTCCTACCTCACGAATGACCCCACAAGCCACGAAAAAACCCCGCCTTTGGTGTCCGATATTCGCGTGAAAAAATTTTGAGGCTCATGGCAAGCGTGAAAGCGGACAAGGACTTGCTGGTAGAGATCCGACGCAGACTCATCCTTGGCAGCCGCACCCGGAGCTGTCAGAACAACTGGGCTTAAAACCTCTTTTTTCGAAAGGTTGACTCTGCAAAAGGCCCGTCTTGCTGTATGTACATCGACCTGAAAGCTGGATAAGCAATACAAGCGAACTTATTCTTGGTGGTTTGGAGGGAAAGTGTCTGCATCGGAAACTGGGTCTACCTTTATGAGGGCAAGCTGGTCAAGACATGTCAAATGTTACGTTTTTCGTCTCTCATGGTCCGATGGAAAAGTTGGAAACAGTCTATGGGATTATTTCTATCTCATGTCAAACCGCGACGAATATCATAGACAACAGAAGTGATCGGAAGACGGGAAGTCGCTTCATGGTGTGTCCCTGGCACCCACAGCTGTCCAAAGAGAGGCGCTGGAACAGGACAAGTCCTCTTTTGGATGCATTCTCGTCCAGACAGGGCAATGGGGGTCTAGGCTGTCAGAAGTCAGTCAATCTCGCTAGGCTGTGGATGGTGCCCGAAAGGAAGCACTGCTCCAGCTAAAAGAGTCTTTGAATCCAAGCCGCTTTGTTCGAGGAGACGACGATCGATTCTGCTCTACAAAGACCAGCTGCCGACCGCCTCGCGAACGCAAGACTGTTTAGTCTTGGCAACTGGAGGCAGCGTAACCAAGACCAACAACGATTGTTCAGGCTCAGAGGGCCCATGGAACGTGGAACGGTTGAGCATTGGTTGACAGACCATTGTCTAACCAATGAAACTACTTCATTGTAAGAGTGCACCATCAAGGAACCACAAGCTCCAGCGACGACCTCTCAGTTTAACAAGAAATATCCCAATTTGTTGATCAAATGCATAAAGATAGACGGTCATTTGTAATCTGTACTGTACGGGTTCTATTTCACGAGTGATGGGAGGAGTAATGGCGAGCTCTGCTGTAGGATAAGCAAAGCTGGGTCAATATTGAAACAGCTTGGGAGATCTATGAGCATCAGGACAAGTTTGATGTCAGAGTCAAGTCGGCGACTTTCAACTCAGTATTCCTTCCAATGCTCGCCTTCTTCTTCTTCGTTGCTTGGCGCTATAGTCCGAGGTGGGCCTGGAAATGAGTCTGACCCAACATAGCTCTACATCTAGCTCGGTCTTGTCTAGTCACGCAAGTTTAACTTATTCCAGTCCCCTTCTAAAGGGTGATTTTTTAGCTATTTTCTTTTTGGCAACACTGCTCAATGGGTACGTACATGAGCAGAATTGTCCATTTTGGAGTGAATATCAGCCAGAAGCATTGCAAGAGCTACCAATTTATCCAGAAAAAGTCACAGTTTGGTGCGGTTTATGGGCTGATGGCATCAGTGGACCGTACTTCTTCAAAGATGATACGAATCGTAATGTAACTATGAATGGTAAGCGCTACCGTGAGATGATATCCAACTTTTTTTGCCCAAAATGCAAGAGCTTGACTTGCATGACATGTGGTTTCAACAAGACGGTGCCACATGCCACACAGCATGCGCAAGAGTGGACTTATTGAGAGGCAAATTCGCTGAACATTTTATTTCACGTTCGGCCGCCTGATCGTGCGGTTTAACGCTTGTAGACTCGTTTTTGTGGGGATATGTTAAAGCTCACGTCTATACAGACAAGCCCGCTTCAATTGACGCATTGGAAGACAACATTGAAGCATTTACTCGTGAGATGCCGCCCGAAACGTTGGAAAGAGTATGCCAAAATTGGACTTAGCGGATGGGCCATTTGAGGCGCAGTCAAGGTCAACATTTGGATGAAATAATCTTCAAACATCAAAACGGTGGCCCGTGGCGTTGTGGATATGTGCGTCGACCCCAACCTCGACGTCGTAGGTTCGATTCCAGCTCTGTGCGACAAAACTAATGTTCAAGGCCCCACCTGGAGACAGCTAGCCAGGGATCGCGCTAGTTGGAGAGGCATGTTGGTTGAGGCCCTGGTCCACCCCGGACTGTAGCGCCACACAAAGAAGAAGAACAACAGTTGCTCTGTGCGACGAAAACATTTTTTCACGGCCCCACCTCTTTCGAGTCACTGACAATGCTCAAAGAGTATTTCCTGTCTAGAAAAAGCTTCTCAAACTTGGCCGTACGCAGTCGGCATATAAAACTGTAAGTCCCTTCTACTCGTGAGAGAACAATAGCACCCACAACGCGAGTGATTGCCGAGAAGCTAGGCCCTGGCCCTCTACGGGCTGTCGCGCCACCCATGTTATCATATAATCTTCAAACATTAAATTATGTGGACTGTAGTATCGATTCAATTAAAGTTTTCATGCATTTTTGTATTTTTTTTTTTGAAAAACTTTCCTATAGCTTTTAAAAAATCACCCCTTAGCTGCGAGCGCTACTGGAGGTGTGGTCTTTCTTTACCGCGTTGTGCCTCATGGCTGGGAGTCGAAGGTTGGTGTCCATTCGCTCTACGTGACGAGATTCGAACTCGTTTGACCACATCGACTGTACAGCCAGCCCGTAGAGTTCGTCGTTCAGTCTCCTCGACCAAACACCATCCGTACATACGGGACTGAAGATAATTCGAAGAACTTTTCTCTCGAAGCAACCAAGAATATCCTCGTTCGCTTTAGTTATTGCCCATGCTTCTACGCCGTACAGCAGGACAGGGACTATCAAGACATAATGAAGGGTTTTCCTGGAAGATGGCTTTATTCCCCAGTGGCCTTCCAAGTGCGAAAATACAGCGATTGGCTGCTCCCTTTTACCTCCGCGGTAGTGCCATTGCTTGTGTTAACTTCGGAGCCTAGGTAGACAAAGTCCTGCACTACTGCCTATATTGACGTTTTGTCCAAGACGTCGGTCTTGGTGGATATATTTTTTCGTATCCGCATTAACCTCAAGCCCCAATTCTCCCCTATCGTCATGAAATCTAGGCAATGACCGAACGAATAAGATCGAACCCGGGACGAGGTTTTTTCTAGCTGTTATGGGAGCTGTACTGTATATATAATGTAGGCGAAGGTAAAAAGGACATATTAGTTTAAAAGATATGTACAAAAGCAGCCTGTACAGAACTGAAGCTTTTGAACATTCAGTCAGCGACCTCTGTTGACAAAACTAATAATATGCGGACCATCTGATCAGGTTATCGATCGGAATCTCGCTTTGCTATAAACACAAGCTTCTCTTCGTTGCGAAATAAAGATAGCAACGCCTGTCAGACAAGTGTTTAATTTTTGCGCCAATCCCCACCATATATAGGTTTAGGAACACGGCAGCACTCGATTAACTAAGTGCTTCTTCTCTTCAGCTAGTAGGCAACCGTCTATCGGACCAAGATAGAAAGCTCGACTGCTTGTGAACGTGCATGGCTTCTAATGGGTTAGAGTCCATGGCAAAGACGATGCTATACCTTAAGCTGTTCAAAGGACGATGATGGGTCGCCCAAGGGGTCCTCTACTCTATTGCTTACCAATAAGAGATAGAATTGTTGATTAAGAGCAGATTTTGTTTGCGATAGACAATCAAGCAGAATTATCTGCTCGACGAAGTACAACATTCTTAACAGTTGGTAGGTACCATCAAGGCTTACTATTTGCGAATAAGATTAAACGTTGCAGTTAAAGTTTTCGACACAATATTTCGCATAATTCCTGAACACGATTAATGACACAATTATAATATATAGTCCTCTTCTTTCACACAAATTTAACTGACAAATCTGCTAAGGCTCACAGTCTCGCTGTGGTATCCTTTATTCATGGCACAATGGACCAGTCTCTAAGTGATCCTCGGCCATAAAGTCGTCAGGGCAGGAAGTGAATGTTGGTGACGCAGGCCAGTGATCACGTCCTGCATGATCGGGGAATTTCCCTTTCTACTTACGACTTATCTGAGACTCATCGGAGAATACGTACAGTAGGTGCACACGATCAGTAATCCTCGCCAGGGATACATCGAGAAGTATCATGTCAATCGACAAGCTTGACCGCCTCAGACCGAGAGTACTTATTGATGGCTGTAAAGTATAGTATTCAAAGCCGAAGATCCAAAGATCATTAAAGACGGTCTCAAAAGTTTGTGTCGTTAAGTCGGTGACCAACTCGATGTGAATGGTCTTGGTGCCTTGAGAGCTTTGGCTCCTCATTTCCACCGACAAGCGCGTCCTCCAGAAACAAGTAATAATAAAAATAATATCGGTGGCTCTGCAGCCCGTAGGGGGCCAGGGCCTAGCTTCTCAGCAACCACAAGTGTTGTGCGTGCTATTGTTCTCTCACGAGTGGAAGGGACCTACAGTTTAATGCCGACTCCGAACGGCTTTATTTGAGAAGCTTTCTCTAGACAGGAATACTCTTTGAGCACTGTCAGTGACTCGAAAGAGGTGGGTCCGTGGACATTATTTTTGTCGCACAGAGCAGGAATCGAACCTACGACGCCGAGGTTGGGGTCGACGCACATACCCACAACGCCACGGGCCACCACAATTGAAAACCACAAATAAACAAAATCAGAAAATCTTAAGTTGAAGTTAAGTTTGTGCCCAGTTATTGGGCAGCCAGCGAAAATTGCCAGCATGCCACTTAGACCATTGTTAGTTCATTGTGATACGCAGTGTCGGTTATTTGATTTTAACGGTGACAGGACCAGATTTGAAACAAGATAAAACGTGTGCCTTCACTGGGATTCGAACCGGGGTCGTCTATAACCAAGGGACTCAACCAATAGCGCCACCCAGCCGTTTCAGATGATCTTGAACGGTCGAGAAGAGGTGGGACGTTTTCGGGAGCGCCGATGTCAATCCCGCTCTAACGACACACGTCACTGACTCACTAGGGAGCAAGAAAGACAGTCAAACATCGAAAACGTGATAACTTTTTTGTCACAAGTGATGGTTCGAGTTTTTAGAGTTCCACTGAAATTGCTATTTAATGTTGGCTATGTCCACTCTGCTCTGCAAAACCGAATCAAAGAGATCAGTTGAGTCTGAGTCAATCAATTTAAATTTCGACAAACATTGACAGTCAGAAAACTCTCAATTGCCAAATGACGGTAAAGGACGGAATGGTAGGTAGGTACAAGGACTGACAAACAAACCTATGCTCCACTTAGACGTGCTCCACTCATGTGCGATGTAGTTTTGTGACAATCTATTTTGTGACTTCAAGGTATTTAAGAATTCCCTTTTCCTTGTCGTTTGTCAGACTTTCGAGGTAATGTCTACTAGTGTCTGCAAGGGCAAGTAACGAGGTAGTGCAGTATTGTTTCCTCCACCTCCACATCCCTGCAGAAGTCATTGTTGGGCTCTCCGAGTCTTCTGACTTGATTGTCTATGAGGTTTGTTTACCGCCTTTCTCTGGGACGTTATATGTTCTCGATGACATAGTATGGGTGGCGTTACAGCCCGTAGAGAGCCAGGACCTAGCTTATACACAACCAACAACTCGTGCTGCGGGTGATATTATATCCTACCACGAGTAGAAGGGACCTACAGTTGTATGCCGAATCCGAAAGGCCAAGTTTGAGAAGCTTCCTGTAGACAGGGATATCTACTCTTTGAGCAGGACTCGAAAGAGTTGGGACCGGGAAAAGTATTTTTAACCGCGCCAGAAATCGAACCTAGATACGTAGCTCCAAGTAGCTCCCCACAGCCACGGGCCACCACAGTCGATGACATACAGGCACCGTTTTCACTCATCACGTCGTTTGTGGCGTCTCTATTGCTTTCAGTGAGGGATCTCCTCATTAGGTGCCAGTGGCAGACCTATCCTTTTAATTGCTAGTCAACGTGATCGTTCGTTGTCCGGGACACCTTTGTGTCCAGGGACGCAACAGATACTACCGGCAGTCTCTTATGGTCTTAGATTTTATCGATGGTGTTTTAAGAGGCGTGATGGTGCTAATAGTCGGAGAGCCGCCTAGCTTTGCCTGGACTACACTGCAGTGGTTCGGCACATGGGGGGAAATAGATTTCTCTGGTAACCTAGAGTGCACACGTAACCTGTGCCATCAGCCGACTTGATCCGTTCGTTCCTCGTTGCTGTCTCGAGTTGCAATGAATGACCCAGACTGCTTGTCCAACAAACGAGTCAGTGTTCATCAAACAAAAACTCCCGACGATCAACTCTCTTTCGATCAGTCCCCACAATGATGCTGAGGCCAAATGAAGCAACCTTCAGGTCGACCGCATCATCTAGTTAGAGGATGACAGTTCCTTCTATTCGGATCAACTGAAGCCACTTGATAGTCTCGAAAAGACATGTCTGCCTCTAAAGACGTTTATGCAAAAGTCTTGAACTGATGCCTTGCATTTCCTTTTCCAAACCACTCTTACATAAATGATTGACAGTCATTGCCAAAAGATTAGATCGCTTTACGACTTCCCACAAGCACGCGCCATGACTTCCGCGAAGCGGTACCTCTCTTTCAAGTCTCCCTCCGCCGCCCCCCAAACACCCACCACCACCCATAAAAAAAAACCCTTTTCACACCTACCGCCCGCCGTTCATGTGGGATGTAGCTAATCACAAAAGCACATTCTGACACTCACTCCCGTGCAGACGCCAAATAAGGAACAAAACTCAGCTGCCACATGCGTGGAATGTCAATTGTCTGCCCGCGTAGCGGTAGCGGCAGTCGTAAATATACGAAACGCGGGCCAAGAGCATCCAGACCTCGAGGGAGACCATAAAAAAAAAGCAAAACAATCTGATAAAGTGCGTGTTGGTCGAAAATCGAAATGACAACCTGTCTGTCTGTTGGATTGATTGCGGATTGATTTGACTGCCAAGGCGAAATGATTTATGATTCGTCATGACTATAAATATTTTGATGAGGCGAGCTGGTGGAGGAGTCAAGTCAGTCCAGCTGTTGGGATACGCTGATGACATCGATATTGTCGCGCGGTCCCAACGTGCCATCGTGGAAGCTTTCACGGCAATTGAGGAACAGCCCAAACGAGCTGGTCTTAAGGTCAACGAGGACAAAACAAAATACATGCTGTCGAGCAAAAAACGATCCGTCGCACACCCAAGCCAAAACGTCACAATCGACAGCTACAATTTCGAGGTAGTAAAGGAGTTTGTCTAGCTCGGGGCAAATGTAAACTCCACGAATGACATCGTAGAGGAGATCCGACGTGGAACCGCCCTTGGCAACCGATGCTACTTCGGTCTATCAGAACAACTGGGCTCGAAACTCCTGACTCGAAGGACCAAAGTCATGCTCTCTGCAAAACCCTTATCCTGTCAGTCCTACTTCATGGAGCCAAAAGCTGGACATTAAGTGAGGCTGCAGAGCTGACTCTTGGTGCCTTCGAAAGAAAAATTCTACGTTGGATATATGGTCCCTTCTGCGAGGAAGGCGAATGGAGGAGAAGACACAACCGCGAACTCTACGAGCTGTACAAGGATGTGGATGTAGTCCGGAAGGCAAAAATCCGTCGACTCCACTGGCTCGGCCACATCGAGCGAATGGACAACAACGCTCCAGCAAAGAGGGTCTTCGAATCCGAGCCTCCTGGTTCGAGAAGGAGAGGAAGACCGAACCTCCGGTACAAAGACCAAGTCATCACGGGCGTAAGACAGCTTGGCCTTGATGACTGGAAGCAGCGTGCCCTGGACCGTCACCGATGAAAGGCAGCAATTGCTCAGGCTCAGACCTTTCATGGTTCGGCTGCCTGAGAAGTAAGTAAAGTGATTAAGAGTTGGTGGAGGAGGGGATGACAGAGGAAGGGACGACAGAGGAGGGGACGACAGAGGATGGGACGACAGAGGAGGGAGAGAAGGGGGTGATGGAGAAGGAGGAGATGGTAAAGCCATGCGAGTCTACCATAAGTGGCATTGCTGGTGGGTGAGACGATTTAGGAAGCACCTTGAAGGCATTTTGGACCAATTTTTGACCAAACTCCGGCCAAAATTTTACTAAAAGCGGTAAAAAGCGCACGAAAATGTTCATTTTGTGGCATCAAATCAAATATTGTTCGGGTTTGGAATATTCAACAGAGTCAGACAGGACTCCAAAGCTGGCGTCCATAAAATTACACCAATTACCGCTAGCTAGGCACCACTGAGAGACAAAATGCCGCCGTAGACATCTCCACCATCGCCACTTCCATCCAGCAGCCGCACCGCACCCACGAGATCACCCAACTGCCCGAAAAGTCCTTGAGACCGAGACACGAATTCATTCCCGAAGGCATCCCGCCCCCATCTCATCGCCGCAGACAAGCCCCGACGATGATATTCATCTCGTCCACAACAAGGTGAAATTCTTGAAATCCATTGACCCTTACCCACGACGCCACATCCGTCGACACAACCAACATTCGGCCGCCTCTGCCTCTATCGATGCGAACCGTATCCCCGGTCCTTCGTTGATGCGAAATAGAATCTCGTTGCCTTGCGACTTTGTTTTTCTTCCACACAACACGCCGACTGCATGCATAATCGAGCACAGTGCCGTGTCCCCAAAGTTGGAGAGTACAGGAAGTGATCTCAGTACGCGATGCCAAAATTGTATTCTAATTACCCACCCCACCCGGGGGGGACTTAGACAAATCAAATCTCGATCTATATAGGGAACAGCTGCACACACTGATGACAGACAGACAGACAGACAGAGAGAGAGGGACAGAGACGAACTCCTGTCCAGAGAGCCGCCGCACCGATGATGGACAAATTTGGCGAAAAGCGAATAAGTGGTACCCGGCGTGCGCCAATCTCTTCACAGTACACGCGCAGATGGATGGATGGACGGACGGAGAAAAGATTTACCCAAAAAGTCACTCAATGCGTTCGGTTTGTCGCTTTATCCAATCGCGCGCACTCTGAAAATGAAAAACTCTATAATCCGGATTCCGTGGCTGGGATAAGACACTGTTTTCTTCCCAATTTCCATCTTGGACACATCGCGGCCACTTCTTGTTTTCAGAACACACAGACACACTCTCGCGCTCACGAACACAGGCGCTGTCGCATGCCGCGGTGCGCATGCGCAGCAGACAAAGTGGTCCAACCACTTTGCCACAGTCAAATCTTAGGCCAGCGGCAGCTATTTGAATCGAGGCATTCGCGTTCGCGTTCGCGTTCGCCTTTGTTTTTTCCTCGGTCGCGTCGTCGATTGAATTTCGGAGAGAGAGAGATTCTCAAAGGCTGCGCCGCCCCTCGCGTTCAATTAGACACTTTCCGCCGTGTGCCCTTCTTTTAGCGCGTCTTGCATCCGCTGTGGCCTGCGCACGAACGACGGCCTTGTGAACTGTACACAGTCTCTCCGCGAACCGGGCACTATCTGAGTACTCCAACAAAGCACTTGTTTGGCGAAAAAATGCACACGCACCCGCGCACTCGCACACACCGCTCACTGGGGTCCTAGTGGCGATTCAGATACTCCAACTCCAACACCAACTCCAGCATCATTTGTGCGACGAGAAACGAACGCGACGGCGATTTGAAGCGATCCGACGGGCGGTTAACACGTGTGCGCACGGCTTGAGAGAGTCGCTTGAACTGAATTGTCTCGGGGGGCTCCAGTGCCTGGCGTGCGGACTGGCTTCTTGCAGCGAGCGTGCGAGTTATCGCATGCGAGACGCTCGTTCGTTAGGCACATGGACACACACGCGCACAAGTGCACGGTGGCGTCGCTCTGCGTTTGAATTTGTGAGGCTTAGAGTGGTGAATATGCGCAGATTCGATCGAATGGGTGTGCGGGGGCACGGGAATCCGTCGGAATGCCAATGTTAGTGATGGTGGATTTGGCTGCAGTTTTTTTTTGTTTGTTTTCGTGTGCAGCTCGGTATCGGGTTGCGCGAGTTTGTTTTGATTTGCTGAAGTCGGAGGGGGAATTTTCAGCGGAAAACGTTGGCTTAGCGACGGTTGTGTGGAATCGGCTTCGGGAATGGATAAATAAACAGAATGGAGGTATTCCTGTGGTCGGGGGGAATCGATTTAAGGGACTGCTGGTGGAACGAAGGAATTGTGGCCAGGCTTTTGTGGAGGATTTGGGACAAATCTGACGGACTTCCTGTCGAATGAAGATGAACTGTGGTTTGAGGGTACCTGAAATGGCGGAGGAGTTAAGATTTTCGGCACTTCTACAAAGATTCGATCACGGCCTGAGGTTTCGAAGTGGGATTTGGAGCACTCTTGCTTAGAGGAACAAGTTTCGAACCTTTGGACTGTTTCTTCATGGTTTCATGAGCAGACGAGTCTACTGAGACACCACGTCGTCTGTTGCTTGAGGCAGGATGCTATTATGCTTCTTTCCAGCGCTAAACCAGCTACAAACTGAGCCGCTACAGATAGTAGAAAGCAGAAGAAGATATACAGTCAAACTTCAACAAGTCCAAGTCTTGATAACTCGAATTAAATTGGTTGGCGACAAGACTGAAATTTACATGTGATTTTTAATTTATAACTCGATTGTTTTGCGGTAAGTAATAGTTCACGTACCCTTCGTGCTGTAGCGCCAACCATATCATTATATAATGGTTCGAGTTATCGAAGTCGGACTCGATTTAACTTTGAAAAGTCGTTCATATCTCGAAAACGGTCAGTTATTCGGCGACATCACTTCCTCCCCGCGAGGACAAAGCTACTACTCTACAAGCAGTTAATAGAACCGAGTTTGACGTACGATTTCTCAATATGGCACACCATTTCAAGGACCCTGCTCTCCCTGCTCGGAATTTACGAAAGAAAAACCTTCGACAAGAACCCTCGAAAGCACCTCAGCAACAAGAAGCTCTGCGACGATGGACGCATCATCGCCTTGCAACAGTACATGGTGACACTGTTCAGGAACTGACCATGGAAGCACAATTCCCGAACAACGCGCTAAAACTTCTAACTGAGCTGAACTTCCGAGCATCGAGCAGCAATATCAATCACCATCGGCACATAATATGCGTGGGGCTACAGCCCTTACATGGCCACTGCCTAGCTTCTCAGCAACCACTCGTGTTGAGCGTGCAATTGTTCTTTCAAGAGTGGAAGGGACCTACAGTTTGACTCCGAATGGCCGAGTTTGAGAAGCTCGCTGAGCATTGCCAGTGATTCGAAAGAGGTGGGGCCGTGCACAAAAATTGTTTGTGGTACAGACCAGGGTCTGAATCTACGACGTCGAGATTCAAGTGCGTTGGGGTCGACGCACATACCCACAACGGCACAAGCAACCCACCGGCGCCAACTGGACGATAAATACATTTCTTAAATTGTTTTTCTAAATCATCACTTCCTCCGACATACTTTTGGTCAAGATCTGTGCGAACTTCTGGGAGCATGTAGAAATGGTCTTGGTGTCATGTGGTCATGGGTCGACTGGAGAGTTTTGTGGTCGCATGGAAAACTTTTTCGACCGCGATTCAGTTCCCTTTACGAATAGTACACGAAGGCTACAGATCGGGAATACATTTTGGTGGTTTTTTGAGAAGCTTGTGGTCGGTCTCTGAAGGATGGACTTTTTCGAGCACACTGCCTGCGGAGACATTTTTTTTCCCAGAAATGGATCGTCACACGAGATCGATCGATGCTGACGAATGTGGAATGGAAGCTAGTGTATATGGCACATGAAGCTCGATGGAAATGGTTTTTGTGTGGATTTCAAGGATTTCATGGATATTTGTGTCGAATTTGTTCCGAATCGGGAGAGCTAGCAGGCACCGGAGGAGTGGAGTTGTGTTTAGAGTTCAGGCATCTTGTTGGCAATGCAACTCAGACTTCCGCAACATTGATTTCTATTGTTTCGTTGGTTCAGTGAAAAAAGTCAATTTTGTATCATCCTTCCATATTCGGTGTGATTTCATTTGTTGCGTGTCGTTTTCTGAGACATGTTGCTTTTCATCTTTTCTCATTCCCTAACCAAAACAGAGGCAAAGTGGTTTGTTGTGTGGATCTTCAAGGACTGTTAAGTTATAATTACAATGGATGCCACCGAAATGGTTTTTGAAACGTCCTCGTTGGAAAATAATGAATGTCCAATGAAAAGAACGCTTAATTAATGAGACTATAAGCAAATTCGTTTGATTTCTCCAGTTTAAGGTGAGTGGAAGACATTATAGGAAATAGCACAGATTAACGACTGATGGACAGCTGATGTTCCTGTACTGTGGAAGATCAGGATATCAATTCACTTTTATGGCAAATTACTTTTTAAATGTTTACCATCCAGCGAGATAAATAACGAACAATGGGAAGCAAGCCGAAGTGCGGTGGACGCAAGAATCATGTATACAAGATTTCGCCTTAACTGACAGATGTGACGTAGAAGGGGATGTTGTGGATTCATTCATTTATATTAGTCTAAATATGATCGATGAGTGGAATCTCAGCGTCGTTTGTCCGGTCCACAAGAAAGGAGATCCCTTTGACTGCGCCAACTATCGAGGGATCAGCCTCCTTAACATCGCTTACAAGACACTCTCTGCCGTTCTGTGTGAACGCCTGAAACCCATTGTCAACAACCTGATGGGTCCTTATCAGTGCGGTTTCAGGCCAGGAAAGTCCACAATAGACCAAATATTTACACCACGGCAGATCCTGGAAAAGACTCAAGAGATGCAGATCGACACTCACCATCTGTTCGTCGATTTCAAGGCTGCATATGACAGCGTGCATAGAGACGAGCTATACAGCGCCATGTCTAGTTTTGACATTCCTGCCAAACTCGTCAGGCTGTGCAGGATGACGATGGAGAACTCTCGCTGCTCCATCAAGGTCGGTAACGAACTCACCGAGACCTTCAATGTCAAAAAAGGCTTCAGGCAAGGCGACACGCTGTCATGTGACTTCTTTAACATCATACTTGAGAAGATCGTGCGAAACTCAAACGTAAACACCCGAGGCACGATCATCCAAAAGTCCGATCAACTGCTTGCTTACGCGGGCGACATTGACGTGGTTGGACGAACACAGCGAGCCGTCAATGAGGCGTTTGCTGGCATTGAAGCGGAAGCGGCTAATATGGGTCTAGCGGTAAACCAGGGCAAAACAAAGTACATGCTGTCATCACGGAAGGACGCACAACACCGACGTCTCGGACAGAGCGTCATATTGGGCAGCAGAAACTGTGAGGTAGTCAAGGACTTCGTCCACCTAGGCTCTGGAGTAATTAGGGACAACAACACCAGTACCGAGATCAAGCGTAGAATTACTCTTGCCAATCGCTGTTTCTTTGGGCTCAAGAGGCAATTGAGTAACAGAGCCATCTCTCGAAACACCAAATTGAGCTTGTATAAAACCCTGATCATCCCAGTCCTGCTCTATGGCGCAGAGACATGGACGCTATTGAAAGCGGATGAAGAAGCTCTTGGTTGCGTACGATCTTTGGTCCTGTTTGCGTTGATGGCGTTTGGAGGAGAAGGTTCAACCACGAACTGTACGGGCTGTACAGCGGCATGCACCTAGGTAAGCGCCTTCGGATCCAACGCTTAAGATGGCTAGGTCATGTAGAGCGGATGGACACCACAGCTCCGGCCCGAAGAGTCTTCGACACCGAGCCATTGGAACAGCGCAACAGAGGACGTCCTCGCACTAGATGGCGCACACAAGTGAAAAAGGACCTCAACCAACTTGGTGTACGCAACTGGAGGCAGCTGGCGAAAGATCGTGCTGGCTGGAGAGGCATGTTGGTTGAGGCCCAGGTCCACCTCGGACTGTAGCGCCAATCAAAGAAGAAGAAGAAATATGATTGTACTTTTTTGTAAAGTTAGAAAAGTTTTAGTGCAAGTGCCCATTTTCTTGAAATTGTGTGACGCTAAACTCGCTATAATAATAATAATATGGGTGGCGCTACAGCCCGTAGAGGGCCAGGGCCTGGCTTCTCAGCAACCACTCGTGTTGTGCGTGCTATTGTTCTCTCACGAGTGGAAGGGACCTACAGTTTAATGCCGACTCCGAACGGCCAAGTTTGAGAAGCTTTTTCTAGACAGGAAATACTCTTTGAGCCTTGTCAGTAACTCGAAAGAGGTGGGGCCGTGAAAATTATTTTTGTCGCTCAGAGCTGGATTCGAACCTACGACATCGAGGTTGGGGTCGACGCACATACCCACAAAGCCACGGGCCACCACGCTAATCTCGCTATACGTCACAAAAAACATGGCGAATTTTCATAAAGCGTAATCTTGTCTACATCATTCTTGCGGTGGACGGTTGTCTGACGTCTTTCAGGCCGTCTTTACGAAACTATTCTACAACCCTGGATGATGTCAGACAGCCATTCACAGGTCGTCGGCGTATGCCAGCGTTTGCTTCTAAATGTTGCGCAGAGGAGATGTTAGATAAATGAGAATAGTCAGATTTAGAGCAGACTCTAAATCGAACTTAAATCACAGATGACACGGATGGAGGCAGATTTAAATGTCAGTCTTATGTCGGAACATTCCTCTTGAATCAAGATTTTGCATTTTTGAGTCGAACCACTCATGTTGACCACTTTGTGGTTAAATTCTACGCTGTTGAGTTTTTGGATTGTTTTATACCTCCCCATCCGATCCAGCTGACACAACATCTTATGCGTCCGGTTTTGAGCTGAGAATAGGTCATGTTGACAACAGTCCCTTGCACTTTGACTCAGAATATGCCCAAAACCATGGATTCTGCAAAGTGATGAAGACCCATTTGATAGATCATTAGGTATATTATACGTGTAGGAGTTTTAATAAGATCGAATCATATATATAAAAATACATTCTCTAAGGTGTCACCCTTTATCCACCACGTACACACACATAATCATGTTATTGTTTTCGATTATTTCTATGTACAAGATCGTATGACGTACAGTTGAGTTAAGTTAACATTAATATTAGATCACGCTATGTACACTCGTTGTTATGCTAAGTATGCTAAGCATTGTCATCAGTTAGTTGCAATAAAGCGATCGTCCGATAAACACTTGTTCCGCGCGTCTTTTTCTGGGTGGCAAACCTTACATACGGCATGTAGCACGACAGGGCCGTATAAACCAATTTCTTCTAGGTCCTACAAATGTTAATGCTCTGCCCGACGGTCGTACAGGCGTTTGTATATATGGAAGTTCAACTATTCCAACTATTTCTATCGCGCGTACAGCAGGTAATGCACTGCAGACGACCGCAGTACAGTGCTTTTCATGCACTTTTTAGATTTCAACGAATGAATGAAAATTATATGGTTTTCCGTAGAGTTAAGGGCCTTTATAAGGGCATCATTATAACTGCAATAAAAAACTACCCTCATAAGTGAAATCCGTTGACCGCGTAGTGCAATGTGAACGTAAGGCATTTTTGCTCGTTCAGTCAAGCACTTATTTTCAAGTTCTTGAATCGAAACACAGTTACTGGGTTAAGCTTTCAAAAATGTATCGGTTTCTGGAGGCTTTTCCACTTGTGTGCGCCATCTAGTGCGAGGACGTCCTCTGTTGCGCTCTCCCAATGGCTCGGTGTCGAAGACTCAAAGAATTGCTATTACTTATTTTAGTTCACTTGTCCATCGTGGTATTTGATTTGACGAGTCGACTAGTAGTCCAATTGTCAAGATCAATCGGTCGTAGATGATCGCTTTTACGAATTCGCCAAGTTCCCACAAATGACGAGTGCAGTCGAAGATCTTGAAAAGATTTAAATTCAAAGCCAAGCGATCGTAGCATGTTCATCCCATCGATCTGGCTGACCAGCAGAATTTCGCCGGAGTATAGACGCTAATCGGAAACAGACTGACCCGCACCCGTGCAACCAGAGACAGAAGATCAGCGACGATCCTTTCAAAAGTTGTGAAGTCGAAGACCGCAAACAGTTTAGATGCATTTGAAGAGATCGGAGAAGTAGAAAAACTAGATAGGTCTGTATCGACTTCAACTTCCTGTCGGTCGGCGAATGACTTGAGGACTACACACTTCTTTCTAGAATATACGTGAATGGTCATCTCGGAAGAAACATCAAGTCCGACTGAAGCCGAGGCGAACTCCCCAAAAGTCTCTGTTTGTGGCTTCATCACATAAGATCGAAATGTAAAAGGTACAGACAATGGCCAAGCCTCGGTTGCTGGTTAAAGTCGGAACCACGCCGTATTTCAGCGCGTCCATAATCGAGACTATAGGGCGATCAAAAAAAGGCTTCCTAAGCTTCTCCGGGACAAGGTAGCCGGCATCACAAGAAGTTGTTGGAGAAGGCAAGGCCCAGCTTGGATGTAAGAGCGGGAGCAGTTAAAATCTAAAAACCCATTTCAGAAAATAACTCCACCGCTTCTCTAGCCTGACCTCATTCCCGTCCCAATCGAATTCGGCAATTCACTTAGTTTTCTCAAACAACAAGGCTCCGCACACAGTGACCCCAAAAATCCGGTGTAATCCATCGGTTAGCCGTCGCTCGTATCGTCAAAAGCCGCTCTCACCAAAATCACGTTCCAGCCAAAGTCACAGCAGCCAAACAAGGAAGACATTGTTGACTTTGAAGAAAACCAGAACCAGAACCGGAGAGGAATCGCAGCAGAAAAACAGTAGCAATCCACTCAGCGCAGATACCTCAGCCATCCGTTGTCTATTCAAATGAACCATCACGTCCTCCCCCCCTGACCGTCCCCGCCAGCCCATCGCCCAGCGACCAGTTAGAACTAGAAAACGATACAAGTACCCTCCTCCGTTACCGAAAACAAAAAATACCAGTTTCCAGCGGTGGGCACACAAGGAGCCGCATCTTCAACCACAACTACACACCGTCCACCACATCCGACGGCGGCTCAGAAGAGGTTCATTGGTTCACCGAGATGCTGAGACACAGTCCCGGGATGCATGTGTAGCGACGCGACCGTGTGTGGGGAGTTTCTCAAAAAAAAAACCGACACTTTGCCTCGCTCCGCCGTGATGTTTGTGTTTCTGTGTGCAACACCATCGCAGTGGTTGGACGAAGGAACAGGTTCTGCGGTGGATATCAGGTTGGAGTCGACTTCCCTCGACCCTCCGGCCGCCCCGGGCACGGGCGAATGATCTCTCGTTCGCTCGCGCTCGCCAAGAATGGGTGCAGAAAATTTCGAAGGAGCCGTGTGCGGGGGACGCGAAAATATCAAATGGCAGGATTTGCTTTTCCATGGAATGCTTCTATTCGCAGGCAACTGCTACGCGGAGCCGTCTATGGAAAGCAGATGAAAAGCGCTTTTCGCTTGAGCCCATCTGATGTCACAAAAGGTGCGAGAGAGTGCTGGCGGGCGATTGAAAAGTGAAAAGCAAACCGAAAGACACACACGCGGTGTCGTGTCAAGGCGCCGAGACAATGGTGCGATGGGATTTTCCGCCGAATAATGGCCGGCGAGTGGGGGGTGGTGGGCGCGAGGCGAGATCGATTCCGAAATGCTGTCATGCCGCAGAGTCATTATCAATTATGGGAGAAAGCACTTGGGGGAGACAAAACACCGCGCAGCTGAGCGACCGATCGCATTACGCAGAGATCTCGTTTTGACGTGAATCACGCTCAGCGCGGGCACACTAAGTGTTTACGGCTTAGAAAGGAAATTGCCCGCAAGTGATTCACGGTTCAATGGACCGGAGCCGATCGACTGTTGGCGATCGTCAAGTGATCAGCAGATTGATCGGATCGAAGCTGGAGATGATCGTGGCGCCTCGAGATCGAGATTGATGCATCCGGGAAGGGGTTTGGCGGCACAGGGAGTGCGACAAGATCATCACTTCATTTGGGAATCCATCAGAGATAGATCTCTGGTCCGGCTGGGGTGAGGGCATGTACAAAGGAAGTGATCTTGGTCCCATCAGAGATCGGTTGATGACTTCCAATGAAGGCAGAATGCTGAGGAAATTGACAAGGACAGCAGTAGAGCTTCCGGAGACTCTTGTGGCGATGTGGGAGTAACGCATAATGAGCAGCATTTCAGCTTTTTGTGAGGATCAGCCACGATCACCGAGTCTATAAACTTCAAATTGTCCAAACAAGCACATGTATATTCTGTCTGACAGCAAGGGTGCTGTTCTAGCCCTCAAAAGCTACGAAGTCACCTCTAAACTGGTACGGGACTGCACATCCCTTGGACACGCGGTCAGAGCCGTCACACAGGAAATGAAAGAGCAGACCTACTTGTTAGAAAAGGATCAGCATCATCATTCATGACAATCCACGACCATCCTAACACCACCAGGGACATGGCCAACCATAACTGGACGCACACGGAAGATAACAGGCGGGCCAAAATGTCCCGAAACGAAACAACTAGTCAGACTCACAAGGAGTCACAGGATAGTATAACCATAGGGTTCCTAACTGGACACTACCCAGTAACAAGCGGGGCCTTACTTTAAAGCTCGGGTTTGGAATCAATCAATCAATGCCGGAGCATTATTGTCCATTTGCTCGACATGATCAAAGGGCTAGATCACGTTTGACCAGATTCCTTACACCATCGGGACACCATACGGAACCAAATAAAATACGAATGACTTTTCATGAATGCCCATGCTTCAGTGGACTGCAAACACCAGGACTGGGACTAGGCATTACGTAGTTCTTCAGGAGATTGATTCATTTTTTAACTGCCTCTCAAGCCCAGATACACATCGATAGGCGAGGGTGATCCTTTGTGAAACGTCCGCGATGGTGTCAATGCTTGCTCGTCTACCTGAGCATACTTTCACTACTACTGCGAAGTTTTAGCTGATTATCGTTACGTTTTGCGCAAGACATTGGTGTTGGCAAGAGTATATCGATTGCCTTAGGTTTATAGGGCGGTCCATTTGGACCCATTGTGATGTCCATGGGGATGAAGGACCTTGCCTAGTCGGACTCGTTTTTCACGGTTACTTTTGAAGATATGGATGTTGTGCTGTCCCTTCCAGCCCTTCCAGTCTTTCCAGTCCTGACAAACCGGCAAATAGAATTGTTCCAGTGTTGTTCTTCCAGTGGTTTCCTCAATTTCTTCTTAGCACTTTGCCTTATTTTCATTGATCCTTGGTGCAAGTGAGATTAGTCTTCCAGTAGAGAACACGACTCTTCATGGAAGTGACTCAGTTAGTTAAGAAACTGCCGCATTGCTTGCACGGCAGCCTGTAAGTTCAGGCCTGCGTTGGCAATTAAACTAGTGTCGTGAGACAACAGACTCAAACTGGGCTGTAATAAAACTACCTCGACTTCACTCTGCGACTCGCTCGACTTTGTTACTCATCGGCATCGGGTAGGCGCCTAAGGGTTGATTATCTTTGGATCCTCTTCTTGCAGAAGGGTTGCGAGGAAAATGACATGGAATGGACACACTTAAGACAGACACACATTCCTTCACTTTTGCTGATGCTTCGTCGGAATTCACGGCGACCTCACGTATTCCAATGTTCACGATGACGGACACCACCATCTCCAGTCAAATGATGGTTTTCATCTGATTCTCTCACCACACGGTGTTCTGACCTCCGGCTGACATTACCCCACAGGATCTCGTGATGCCCGTGACTCCATCAGCGAGCCTCCTCCTTGCCAACCGTTCATTAGCCGTGTCGCCCAAGGCATCCACTTTATCCGACTTCTATCGGAACTAATTACCCCAGAATAGGTGATGAGCTCAGCCACGGTCGCCTCGCAGTCCCCTACTAATTATCCGCGTGTTTATGTGTGCGTGTGTGTGAGGGTTGTTTGAAGGCTTGCGTGTGAATGCTTACAAGTCACGCCAGTTTTGAAGCAACTTAATGGGCTCCAGATGCATAACTCACGCTCTTAATTGAGCTCTAAATGCCGGATGGCGGGAGGGGACGATGAATTGATTTCCATATCGGGACTCGCAGATGGGAGAGGCACTTTGTGACCTTCATCAAGAAAAAAGGGGCGTTCTTTTGCCACGTTGAGGTGCGTGTTGGAGAAGGAAAGTGTCTTGAATTCCAAATGAGAACTCTTCGCTAACAGAGAGCCTAAGCTCGCACATTCATAATAAGGGACACGTTCTTCCCGCCAATGCATTAAGGTTGCTCCTCTTTGGACCATCATTCCACGTCTAGTGCCATTTGTTGCTGCGAGACATCAGAGCTGGGCAGAAGCCAAGGAGATGTTAAACCCTTTTAGTCTCCGAACATAACAAGAAGTCAAACAAGTCAGTGACAGCTCTGAGGCGAATCCGTCTACGAAGTCTAGTCGTCTTCAAGTTGGCCATCTTAGAGTGGCTTGTCCTTTTCATCCACGATATTCAGTTTTAACGAAATGTTGATTGATCTTGCTGCGATCAGTTGGAGCTGAACTTCGGAAGATCCTCTGAGAGGATCCTGGCGTCTGCATCCGCTGCCTGGGACTGCCATGGATAATCTGACTGGTCAAACGACGAGTTCTCATTTTTCGTGAACCGGTTACAAAACACACGATCACGTCGAGCATCCTCGACGTTGATCAACCGTCCGCCAGACTTTAGAAGCCAAGAAGCTATCAAAGGAGCTGCCACTGATGTGCTGGGTTTTACGGCACAGCCAAAGAGAACCCCATGTTTTGACAACGAGTGCAGGCAGGCCTACAAGACATACCCTGCGGTGTTCTCTGCTATTCGTGAGCTCTAGGAAGGCAGGAGGTCCGGCTCTGCAGTAAACAGGGACAATAACACCAGTAGCGAGATCAGGTGCAGAATTACGTTAGCCATTGGCGGCTTGTTGGGTCTCAAGAGGCCATTGAGTAACAGAGCCATCTCTCGAGACAGGCTGACTCTATATGACACTCTGATCATCCCTGTATTGCTCTACGGCGCAGATGTCTGGACGCCACTGAAAGCGGATGAAGAAGCTCTTGGTCGTTTTGAGAGAAAAAGTTCTGCGTGCGATCTTTGGCCTTGTTTGCGTTGATGGCGTCAGAAGGATGCGTTTTCTTCGAACGCTTAAGGTGGCTTGGATGAACCCCATAGGATGGGACACGAAACAGGGGACGTCCCCGAAGCGATGGCGCACATAAGTGGAAAAGGACCTCCACTAACTTGATGTGCGTAGCTGGAGGCAGCTGGCGAAAGATCGTGCTGGCGGGAGATGCCAGTTTGTTGGGGCGCACGTTCACCCCGGATGGTGGGGTCAGACAAGGAAGAAGGTGATCACGAATACAAGTTTCGGAGAAGAGACTGCTTTGTGCTGTTGTGTATATTTTATTCGCCGGGATGGCTTGACAGACACGCCAGTGCGAGTGGTACTAGATATGGAGCAGCTACTTCTCCGAACGCGAAGAGCTTTGCTTCGATGGTTTGAATTCGAATGTCCTGTCCCCATCATTACGTCTTTCGAGGCTTGCCTTTAATGCGACTTCATGTCAGATCCAGGACCAGGACCCAAAACTCGCTTGATTGCGCCTTGACATGAAGTCTGATGAATAAGAGTCGATGGTGGAAGCTCGAGTGGCCTGGAGATCTCCAGTGCGTGGCTTACCTCCGCGATCCCTTTAGAGGATCATGCGGGTCAAAAAATTAAAATCACATTTGTGCGTCTCATCGCATCATATTGGGTCGGTGCTGAGGATCATATCGACGTAGTCGACAGGTGCAAGGCAGGGCGGTTTCAGTTGCTTACTTGGTCTCCCTCCCAGTTCGGTCGACTTGCTTCCATTGATATTCTTTAAGTCATCATGAGTGATCCTCTAGACCTTGAACCCGTGAGTGATCTTTGATTCCGATCCATCCGCCGCTTAAACTCAAGACCTACCTACTTGTTGAATGCTCGTCATTTGCGAAGATCCTCACCGGCACGATCACTTTGTCGAGAACCATGTGTGGCAACTTCTGGCTCAATATATGAAGAAAGGTGGATCACTGCGGCCTCACTGAGTCTATTGTGATTTGCCCCATCTAAAGTTCCCGCAGGAAGCCTGAGTTCATGATGAAATTTCGTCTATTTTTGAGTGAACTGGCAGCAATTTTGACCGCTTCAAGATAGTGTCCACCTAGTCGTCGACGACGTGTCCTGACTAGGCTGTTGCAGTGACACAGGACGTGCTCCTCTTCGCCCTCGTTGCACATTCTGCAAGTGCGTCACGTCCATGGTTTTGAGATGTTGACTCTTGATGAGTCTGAGTAGTTGTTTCGTTCTATTAAGAGGATCAGTTAGAAGAACAATGTTGGCCCGTCTGTTATCTTCCGTGTTCGTCCAGTAATGGTTAGGCCCTTCCCTGAAGCAATTATTTAAGTAGCTCTTAGCGGTGCTGATGGAAATGCCGCAGAATAGTCGTGGCATCATAAAAGGTGATGCGGATCCTTTTCTGGCTAGTAGGTCTGCTCTGAGTGACTGCTACCCAAATGAGTTGGACTCTGCCTGTGTTGGCCAGCTGGTGCAACAGTTGGAAGCAGTCCCACATTTGTTAAAGGTCACTTCATTTCTGGAGAGTAACTTTGTTGTCCTTTCTCGAGAAAGGACACCCAACACCGACGTCTCGGTCATAACGTCACAGCAGACTGATATAACTTTGAGGCGGTTAAAAACTTTGTCTACCTGGGAACCGCTATCAACTCAGACAACGTCACCAGCGCTGAAATCAAACGAAGAATAACTCTTGCCAATCGCTGCTTCTTTGGGCTAAGAATGCAATTGGTGAACAAGGCCCTCTCTCGAACAACCAAGGTAACGCTTTACAAGACCTTAATCGTCCCAGTCCTGCGATATGGCGCCGAGGCATGGACTCTGTCAAAAGCGGATGAAGCAGCTCTTGGTTGCTGCGAGAGGAAAATTCTTCGGGTGATTTTCGGTCCCGTCTGCATAGATGGTGAGTGGAGCAGGAGACACAACGACGAACTATACGGGCTGTTCAGCGACATCGAGTGAAGATCCAACGATTAAGATGGGTAGGTCATGTAGAGCGGATGGAAACCAATGCTCCGGCCCGAAAAGTCTTCCAATCCACCCCCGAGGGACGGCGCAGTAGAGGAAGACCGCGACTCAGGTGGCGCACGCAAGTGGAAAGGGACCTCAACCAACTATGCGTCCGAAACTGGAGACAGCTAGCTAAAGATCGACCTGGCTGAAGACGCTTGTTGGTTGAGGCCCAGGTCCACCCCAGACTGTAGCGCCACCTTTAGTAACTTTGTTGTCGGAGAAATACAGATATCCTGTGTCAACATTTTTATTTGCGAATATCTCTGCTTGAAAGTCGGACCTGTGAGTGTCCTTGCTGATATTGCTGGTATTGCGTTGACTCCGTATACTCCAGGCCCAACTCCTTCATCTATTTTGAAGCCATCTGTGAACCAGATGAGGACTAGCGGATGAAGGTGGGTTTGTTTTGAGTGATCTGCCGTGATAAGCTTGTAGGCGTTGACCATAGATTGTTCCTTATCTGCAGATGTAGAGACGGGATGTAACAAGCTAGTCTTTGAAGTTTGTTGAGCGTGACTAATGTACTGTACTCGTTTGTTATGTCTGCTAATGGCTGTGTGTAGTCAATGAGATATTTTGAGTCAAGCCTTTAAGTCCCCCCAGATTTCCCGCGCGTTTGACGCCGGTCCGGTGTCAATGACACCATCCAGTAATCAAGTTGAAATGAAATCAATTCCCGAAACCAAGCAAATGCGGATCAGAACTGTGGCTGATCCATGATCAGGTGAAATATGTGCGGCAGGAATGCTTATTGTCTCGCCATTGTATGCGATGATATTCTAATTTGAGACACTTGTTGCAATCAAAGACCATGCCATAAGTAGCAGCAGCTGAACTGCTAATCAGGCATTCCTCGTGAACAAGGAATGAGTTTGAATCGATCCTATAACTTACCCGAGGTATTCGCTGGAGTGCTACAACGGTGAGTGTACGGACCACGTTTATTACAAGCTCCTGCGTTTAACACTAAACCTACCATAACGGGTCAAATGACACATTTTGAACTTTTGCATTGAAAATGCACGTCTAATTTTATTGCGTTTGTACATTTGACTTCATGACTTTTTCTAAGTAATTAATGTAGTAATAAAAATATTTTTGTTTTTTTTATTCTGAGTAATCCTTGTTGTATACCGATATCTACCACAACGGGTCATTTGACCCGGAGATAATTTTTCTGCTTTATAAGATTATCGAGTCATATTTCTAGTCAGTAGGTTGCACATTCTTCCAAAGAAGAACATAAGTTTAATAGCTCAGTATAATTCCAAGAAAATACCAAATTTTAGATTGAAAATTGCTTTTTAGTGTAAGAAAAAGTGTCAAAAATTGAAAGTCTTGGTAAGTACCTAGCTTATATTTTATTTTGATAGCTATAGTAATACAGATCATTTTTTACCCAGAAAAATGTCGAAGCAAACAAGACAGTACAAGTTCTTAGAAGATATAAATAATATTGGCGAAGAGTTTTCAGAGATTAGTGAAGATGAATTTTCTGAAAATGAAGATATATTGGTTGCAAATAAAAATGAGTTTGATTCTACAGATACTGACGATGAAGAGGAAAATATTGTGAATGTATGTAGTGGCCGAAAAAGAATAAGATTACTCTCAAGTTCGGAAGAAAGTGAAGTAGATATAAATGAACAAAATGTTGCGTATGATGGATCTGTTTGGCAACAAATGCAAGTAGGTGGCACACCACTTCATAACATTTTCAGGCAAGAAGAAGGCCCAACAGGATATGCAAAACGCCATATAATGAAAGGTAAAGTTAGTACTGCATATTCATTTATAATTGACCACCGTATTATGAACCATATAAGAACATACACAATAGAAGAAGCAAAGAGAGTGTTAGGTTCCGATTGGAGTTTATCTAAAAAAAAATTAGATGCATTTATAGACTAGATTTTGTAGTAGGCTAGATTTTGTACGAGCAAACGACAGAAGTAAATATCTCGAGACACGATTTTTTACTCAAGCTAGCAGAAGAACTTGGCGCCGATTTTCGAGAAGCCCGTGAACAAATAAAACAAGAAACAAATATGAAAGGATCGTTGCCTAAGTCTACTACAGATACTTATAAACGTTTGAGATGTCAATAGGATACTGTAAAGAAAATAAAACCAACAAAATTTGCTCTAAATGTAAAAAACATGTTTGCGGAAAATGTAAAATCAAAACACTTATATGTAAAAAATGCGATGAACTATGAATTAAACATTTTTATGTTTTGCATACTATTTTGTTTAATTATAATACATTTAATTTATATTTTTATTTCCTTCCTAACATCCATATTTCATACATACAAGCATGAACCATAAAGTCGGGTCATTTGACCCGCTATGGTAGAAATAGGTATATAATAAGTCCTGGTATGATTAGTGTTAAACATATTCATGGACTCTGTGTGAAGAGCAGTCATGATCACCGAAACAGTTGAAAAATACCTTTTATACACCTTTCTTGCCAGGATTCCCCCGGTGGTTACATTTAGCAAAGCTTACCTGAAAAGAAAGGAAAAATAATGTTTAGACATCTTGCTGGGAAAAAAATCAGAATAAAAGGACGAAAGTCTACTTCTTCAATGTTATACTTGAGAAGATCGTACGAAGCTCAAACGTCATCACCAGGGGCACGATCTTCCCCAAAAGTCCGTTCAACGTTCTTTCGCGGACGACAGTGACGTGATTGGACGAGCACAGCGAGCGGTCAATGAAGCGTTTGCTGGCACAGAAGCGGAAGTGGCTAAAGTGAGTCTAGCGTTAACCCAAAGTACATGCTGTCGTGACGAAAGGACGACATCTCGGTGAGAGCGTCACAATGGGCACCAGAAATTTGTAGGTAGTCAGTCAAGGCATTCGTATACCTCAGTTCTGCAGTAAACATGGGCTATAACGCCAGTAGCGAGATCAGGTGCAGGATTTTTTGCCATTGGCGGCTTCTCTGGGCTTAAGAGGCCATTGAGCAACAGAGCCATCTCTTGAAACATCAAGTTGACTCTATATAACGCTCTGATCATCCTTGCCCTGCTCTATGGCGCAGAGACATGGACGCTGTTGAAAGCGGATGAAGAAGCTCTTGGTCGTTTTGAGAGAAAAGTTCTGCGTACGATCTTTGGTCCTGTTTGCGTTGATGGCGTCAAGAGAATGGGATTTAACAACAAACTGTGCACAACGGCATGCACCTAGTTAAGCGTCTTTGGATCCAACGCTTAAGAGTGGATGGACTTCATAGCTCCGGCCTGAACAGTCTCCGATTCCGAGCCAATGGGACAAGGCAACAGAGGACGTCTTCGAACGAGATGGGGCACATAAATGGAAAAGGAACACTAACTTGGTGTGCGTGGCTGGAGGCAGCTAGCGATAGATCGAAGAGGCTTATTGGGTGAGCCCCGGGTTCACCACGGACTGTGACAACAATCAAAGAATAAAAGAGAGTCTATTTAGAATACAGAGAGCGAAAGTAGTGTTGTAATTGTTGTTTCAGTGGCTGCCTTGTGCATCAAGTGCTAGGGCAGCTTCTTAGCTAAGCTGTTTGGAATGACTCATGTCCTCTGTCAGTCTGGACTCGAGAGAGACTGATTCCCTCACCGATTGTCTGTAGTAGGGAATGCAAATACCGCTATCGAACACTCCAACATCCTCACGTTCTCTGCTGTTAATCAGTCACTGTTCTACCCTTGATCCTCTGATGCAGTGCTACAAACTTCGTGTATTGTCCCTCCTCCTTTTGGCGATCACCTGCCTCGAATCAGTACTTCCCCGGGTAGCCATCCGTACTTGAGCACCCCCACTGCAGTCCACAAAGCGCATTCTACGCGGAAAAACCAATCACACATTCCTTCCCATGCCCTTTGCAGCCTTCTGACTGATCAGTGATCACTCTCCATCAGCCGAAGGCTCGCACGGACCTCTGCCGTCACTCTGCCATCGCCGTCTGCAACCGCCTCCAGCATGACCCCGCTGACCGATGATCGCCATCGAGAGTGCAGCCTCTCTCAAGGCTGCGCTGGGCATTGCCGACAAATTCGCGCACTCGTTCATTCCCCCCTCGCTCGATGAAAGATACAAATTTGCGCGCCCAAGCCCACTCTGTCGCTTCCCAAGAAGTGCCCACATATCGGCGGAAGATTAAACAAAAACGAGAGACCTCCACGACCTATTTCTGGAATCGTGTTCCCTCTGAACCGCGGCTGCGAACACACGCCGCAGCCAGGCGAAACCAGAAATGGGCTCTGATCATTCATTCTGTCCGCCACGGCGCGGCGCAGTCGAGTTGGGTTAGCCGAGATTCTTTCGCCTGGATTGTGGTTTTCGCAGCTTTTGCCTAGTCTGTAGGTCTGCTCTGCGCGCGCTCTGACCTTAGGGCGCGAGAATAGCCTCTCGCACACACACGCGCGAGAATGCGGTCATAAATCAGATTTTCAATCGACAGCTGTGTGCAATTGCACAAGACACCGCACCGCCGGCAACTGGTGCGCCCGTTCTAAGGGGGCACGTTGCCTCGGCGGCCGGCCGGACTGGAATTCTCGTGCACTCGGCACACACTCGGGTACGTCTCCTAATGAGACCTGACGTGGACAGCAGCTTACCGTTTTATTACTTCTCGCTGATTAGAGACTGAATCCTTGGCGGCTATCGGGTTACGGCGACTGGGAATTCCACTTGGACACGATGCGAAGCGACAGCGTGCCGGCGAATGCTTGCGTTTGCATTTGCGTTGGGTGGGTGATTAGAAAGTTGTTTGTTGTCTCTCCTGCGAGGGGGGGGATGGAGGATGGGGATGCAGTGGGCAACCTGAGGGTGGTCAGGGGTTGTGCAGGAGTGGCATTCGTCATTGATGCCATTAGTCTTTAATTTGCGGACATGTGGAAGTGGGCGGATGTTGGGTCATGGGAGGATGAACTGAGAGCGCGTGACTGGGAGGCAGGTGGGCGAATGACTTGGACTAGCTGTTGTTTGGGTTACTGGGTCAGGTAAACATGGCAAGTGCATGGATATATTAGATTACATCATGGAGACGGTATAGCTTTGGTTCTGTGGGAGTCCATGTGGACGTAGAGTGAAGTTTTTGAAATTGCGGTGCCACAGGAGTTCCGAATGCGGCCTGTGATTGTTGAATTCCAAATGACTAGGAAGGGGTTACTGAGTTGGCTTGATTTTCGTTTACTTGATTGATTGATATTTACTGATTTAGTACAGATTTTAGTACACTTTATTATAGATTTTAGTACACCTTAGTACAGAATTTGGTACAAATCCAGTGTTTAAGTGTTTTTTTTGTACAAATAAACGACTTCATTACATTTTGAGTACACTTTGAGTAAACTACAAAATTTTAGTATATTTTTAGTACAGCTTCAACATTTTAGTACATTTTTAGTACACAAATAACATTATAGTACAAATTCAAAATGCCAATAAATTCGTATTGCAATCACATTCAAACTTTTTCTTCCATTTTTAGTACAAGATAAAACTGTGGGTACATTTTTAGCATAAAGATACAATTTTCGTACATTTTGAGCACAGATACGAAATGTCCCCAAACTGTTCGTACATATTTAGTACAGTCACACATTTTAAGTGTGTACATTTTCACAACGTTTTAGTGAATTTTTAGTACATATACAAGCTTTTTAGTACACTTTTAGTACAAATGCAAACTTTTCGTACACTTTAAGTACATATACAAAATGTAAGCACGAACATTTTAAGTGAAAATACAACATTAAGTCAATTTTTAGTACAAAAAAATGGTACTGCATTTTTTAGTACAAACATAAAATTTAGTACATCAAATTTTTTGATCAAAATCCAATATCATCCCAAATCTGATGTGCATGTCCCTCGAATCACAAGAGACACCTTCACTTTCCGCACAGAAATCAATTACACCGTCAAAAATGTAATCACACCCACGACGAACTCCAGAAGACAAGCCTCTCAGCCGCCGAGCACTCACACCCACACCCGCTCGCCGTGACTAAAACCAGTACATAAGCTCAGTCGTCTATACATCGTCCTCCAGTTCAAGCGCCCGGACAGAGGCGAGGCAAGTCTCGAAATTAATAGGCAGTCAGCGCCTAGCGCCCATCTCCTCCCCGCCCGACTGAGGAGTACCATCACGACATCCGACAGCAGATTATACAATTTTTTTCGACAAAGTGCCGGCAAGTTATGCCCCGTAAAGTATCTAAGCCAAGACCAAATACGAATGCAATCCGATGGCGGCAGTAAATTCGATCGAACCATCATGGGACTACAGTCGAGGCACTCTGAGAGCTGTTAAGACCTTTAACGACGGCCGATTGGAGAGGTGCGTGTGCTTGTGCTGCGAGAGCGCAGGTCAATTGAAAGGTTAATGCAGGAGTCGAGCAGTGCACTGAGCCGCCAATGTGTGGATCTGACCGAATCCTCTTGTGACCATGGTACAAGTGGCAAACTAGTTTTGCACTCTGCGCCATGGTGTGTAAATGCGTTGCCGGTATTTATAGAATGGCATTTGTGCAGCGCTGCGACGTGGGCTTGATGGTTTTTGGAGCAGCAGCAGCAGCCGGGACTGCAGCAGATGCTCAGCGAATGTGGACCACTGCGAACTTGGAACAGGTTGAGGGAATGAGAGCAGATGACGAGAATACCTTCTCTTTCGCTGGCGGATGGCCGACAATGGCTTCGCATAGATTGTCCAAAATGTGTGTGCAGTGACAGCCCTACTATCGGCCAAAAGCTATCGCAACGAGCAAGCAATCGCCAGGCCCGATGGTCCTTAATGGACGTGCTTCCTCAAGGAACTCACCCTTCCCTCCACAGACAGCTTTCAATTGAAAACAAATCCGCACATCCAGCATCCAGCAAGCACATCGTTTATGCAATCGCCAACGGAATGACGTTCCAAACGTGCCAAATCACGGATTCAATAATAATCGAACTGCGGATGCAAGTGATGTGCCTCTCGACGGCATCATAATGGAATCGATACAAAACAAGGCATCGCCAGGCGGCGCGGCGGTATGTAAGCCACCACACATCAGACAATATCTCTGAGCGCGCGCACACACACACGAGCACAGTGCAACCGGCAGTTGAATGTATCCTCTCGTCTTTTTTTGAAAATGTCATTCGTCCCCTCGCCTCGTCGTCGCGTCCGTAATAACGACCTGCCCGCGGTGCAAGTGTGCAGCAGCAGCAGCCGCATCCATGGAGTTACCGACGAGTGCAAAAACAAAATTCAGCACAGTCGATTCGATGCGATTAAAGTTTGTTACGTTAAATCGAAACGAGGCTCCCCTCGTGATGTGCGCCCGCCGGCGATACTGGCATCTAGTTGTGAGCCGGCGCTGCTTGCGTCGACTGCACACCGATAATGTCATTACGGACGACGGGGCTGCGATGCGCTATACCGATGTGAGTTTATTTGGAATGTGTGGATGGTTGGCGGAGCAGGCGCGAGCAATGGTTTGGCAGGATCTCGCCGAGGGGTTATTGACCCGAATTTGGGCTGAAGGGTAGGTCACTGATGACGAGGAAGAGGTTCAGACTGGAGGACTGTCTGCTGGGAAGAGTTGGGAGATGGGGAACAAAATCGCTCGAGTGAGGCGAGATTAGCTTGAAATGAGGGAAGGGCAATGGCCTTTTTTGCCATCACCTAGTCGATCAGAAGGATCCACAAGAAAGGAGACCCCTGCAACTGCTCCAAGGAAAGGTCTCTCCAGAAATGCATATCGACAGCCACCAACTATTTGTCGACTTGACTTAATAGCGTGCATAGAGACGAGCTTTACAACGCCATGACTAGTTTTGACATTCCCGCCAGACTCGTCAGGCTGTGCAGGATGACGATGGAGAACTTCCGCGGCTACATCAAGGTCGGTAACGAACTCACCGACATCTTCGCCCTGCTCGAATTAAAATGGAGGCAAAATGGGTGTAGCGGTGAATGAGGGCACACATGTGGTCTCATGAAAGACACACAACATCGACGCCTCGGTCAGAACGCAACTTCGAGGTGATTAAGGACTGCACCTACCTCCGCTCCGGAGTAGGTACATCAGTATCGATATCAAGCGTAGGCTAACTCTGTTTCTTTGCACTCAAGATACAATTGAGTAGAAGAGCCCTCTCTCCAAGGGCCAAGCGAACATCATATAAGACTGATCATCCCTATCCTGGTCTAAACGAGACCTTTGATGTGAAAAAAGGATTCAGACAAGGCGACGCGCTGTCATGCGACTTTTTCAACATCGTTCTTGAAAGAATTGTTCAAAACTCGAGCGCCAATACCAGTGGAACAATCTTTCAGAAGTCCGTCCAACTACTCGCATATGCCGACGATATTGACATTATCCGAAGAACGCAGCGTGATTTCAATGGCGCTTTTGTGGGTATTGCAACGGAGGCCGCGAAGATGGGTTTAGCGGTTAACGAGGGTAAGACCAAGTGTATGCTGTCAACGTGAAAGAACAATTAACACAGGCGTCTCGGTCAGAACGTCACGGCAGACAGATATAACATTGAGGTAGTCAAAAACTTTATCTACCTAGGAACCGCTATCAACTCAGACAATGACACCAGCGCTGAAATCAAACGAAGAATGCTTCTTTGGGATAAGAAAGCAATTGGTAAAAAAAGCCCTCTCTCGAACAACCAAGGTAACGTCCCAGTCCTGCTATATGGCCCGGAGGCATGGACTCTGTCGAAAGCGGATGAGGCAGCTCTTGGTTCCTTCTTAAAACCAAAGCTCCGGCCCGAAAAGTCTTCGAATCCACCCCCGAGGGACGGCGCAGTAGAGGAAGACCGCGACTCAGGTGGCGCACGCAACCAACTATGCGTCCGAAACTGGAGACAGCTAGCTAAAGATCGAGCTGGCTGGAGACGCTTGTTGGTTGAGGCCCAGGTCCACTCCGGACTGTAGCGCCACCTTAAGTAAGTAAGTAATCTCCGTTTATTTCATAAACAATTGTAAACGCAATAGCCTAGCAGAATTTTAAGATCTTGGTGTAACTTACGCTATGTTAGGATTTTTGAAAGGGAATGGCTAGGACTTCCGGGACATATTTAGTTTAAGGTATATTGGTCATACCGTATTTGAAATATTCATCCATCACTTGGGATTCTCCAAGTCCTTGGATATCATGGACTTAGATTCCAAAAAAAATTCAAAAGATTTCACGAGATGTGCTTTTTTTGACGAGCTTCCTTACCATTACGTTATATTTGCGCTGCTCTGTGACGGATACACGAAAAAAGTTCGCTCTTAAGTGGTTTCATTTTTGAACTAGCTCCACTCGAAGTAAGTGAAATCAAGAGAATACCCTGTTTTGCTGAAAGTAGAACCACGAGAATCTTCCTTTCAGCGTTGAAAAGTTGGGTGCCATTTCATTATGACTGTGTATCTGCAGACGGTTTCTTTCTCGAAACCACGTGTAGTTGTTGGCCTCATCATGATAAGGAGGCCAAAAAAAGTTGGTAATCATTAGCAAAACAAAATCAAAACGTTACGTAGTAAAGGAGTTTGTCTTCCTCGGGGCAAATGTAAACTCCACGAATGACATCGTAGAGGAGATCCGACGTAGAATCGCCCTTGGCAACCGATGCTACTTCGGTCTGTCAAAACAACTGGGCTCGAAGCTCCTGACTCGAAGGACCAAAGTCATGCTCTTCAAAACCCTTACCCTGTCAGTCCTACTTCATGGAGCCGAAAGCTGGACTTGAAGTAAGGCTGCAGAGTTGATTCTTGGTGCCTTCGAAAGAAAAATTCTACGTTGGATATATGGTCCCTTCTGGGAGGAAGGCGAATGGAGGAGAAGACACATCGAGCTGTACAAGGGTGTGGATGTAGTCCGGAAGGCAAAAATCCGTCGACTCCACTGGCTCGGCCACATCGAGCGAATGGACAACAACGCTCCAGCAAAGAGGGTCTTCGAATCCGAGCCTCCTGGTTCGAGAAGGAGAGGAAGACCGAACCCCCGGTACAAAGACCAAGTCATCGCGGATGTTAGACAGCTTGGCCTTGATGACTGGAAGCAGCGTGCCCAGGACCGTCACCGATGGAAGGCAGCAATTGCTCAGGCTCAGACCCTTCATGGCTCGTCTGCCTGACACTTGCCTTCGATCAACGACGAATCATTAAACAACTAGACGCAGGAGATAGTCGATCGTTTTGCTGGAAATCCAAGGCGGATGCAAGATCGGAGCGGGTTCGGGACCAGCAAATTGCCCAAAAAAAGGAAACAAATTTGTAAAATGTGAAGATATTAGAAAATGGATAAAAACAAAACATTTACGCGTGCTCGAGTGACCGCCAAATCGACAAAAACTACTATCGGCTTTAATGATTTTCAAGGGACGTCAGTCTGTTGAGTCTCAGCGAAGCATGTGTTTATTTTCGGGGCAGAGGCGATGCCGTCTAAGACACAAGTGGGCCTATGGCGCCTTGACTACAAAAGAGGTGAAGAGTCAGATTCTTGCGAGGACGATTATAATGCATCTTAAATGAAACTAAGATACGAAGCAAATGGACAAGATCTACTACATGTGAAGTAAATACCGATCTCTGATCCAAAGACGACGCAAATAAATCTTCAAGCAACACAAAGAGGACAAAGTCCCCCCTCCCTTTCTGCGGACGCCAATGACAGGACCCAGTAGCCTAACGATGAAGGCACTATGATCTAATATCTTCCAGGCCGTTGAGGAATTGGTTCTTAAACGTGTCAATCGATAGATAGATCAATCTTTATTCAAGGAACAAATGTACTCGAAATGACAAAAATAATTGGTCTGCTTGGCGAAAATAAGTCGCCTGGCATTGATGGAACTCGAGCTGTGGACATAAAAACTCACGTTGAAATGTTCGCACCTATCTTATGCAAATTTGTTAATTTGAGTCTTACACAAGGAAGGATTCCTGAGATCAACAAAAACTCAACTCAAAAATTACAGGCCAATATCAATGTTGCCAGTAATCGAAAAGTGTCTTGAAGAGGTAGTAACAAACCGATTGCAGAATTTTATTGAAAAGCACTCAATCATCCACGAAAGCCAGTACGGTTTCCAAAAAAGCAAAAGCACAGCTAAACTATTAGGGGAGTTCGCAAACTGCGTCAACGAAAGTCTGAACAAAAGCTATCACGTTCTGGTCCTATTTATGCACTTTAGTAAAGCTTTCGACACCCTTAATCATTCAAAACTAATAGATGCTCTGGAACGTATTGGTATACGAGGAGTAATGGCTGATTGGTTAAAGGAATACCTGTACAACAGATCAGCGATACCTACAGCCAAAAAGAACATGAACAATACGGAGTCCCACAAGGATCGAAATTGGGCCCACTCCTATTCATATTATACTCCAATGAGCTTCTTCGCATATTCAAGCTTGCCAAACCCTTTGCTTATGCCGACGATACGGCAGTAGTGGTATGCCATAGACACTTGCAGACGGCAACAACAATAATACAGGAGGAGTTTGATGATGCAGTAACATGGTGTCATGATAATGGGTTAGTAATTAACGGCTCGAAAACAAAAGTGATGCACATCAGAAACCCGCAATTCAAGGCTACCGAACAGCAAATATACTGTATAGATATAGTAGAAAGTTACAAGTATCTAGGAGTAACAATTGACGGTAATTTCGTATGGGACACGCATATTGATCAATTACGTTCGAGTATTAAAGGGGCACTATACGCACTAACTCATCTGCAGTACCATGCACCAACATCAGTGCTAAGGAATGTGTACTTTGTAAATGTACCTCCTCATCGAAATTCCGCTGAGCGAGAAAGTTTTAATGTGCTTCAAGTGGAAGACATCTTTAAAATGACGCTGATATTTGAATACCACGACGATCGACGATTCATCACACCAATTAACCACGGAATACATACGAGAAGACGTGCACAAGGAATGCTCCAAGGAACCCGGTTTTATAACAACTATGGGAGAAGACAGTTGAAATGCAGTGTTCCTGAAGCTCTCAACACAATCCCGCAAGAGCTTAGGCAAATCAGAAATTTTAAAACTCGAAAAAAAAAACTTAAAAGACTATCTATTAAATCGCAATTGAAATTAAATTCAGTAAATTGAAAATTTGATGACGATGACAGCAAGGATGACTTCTATGATCTTCTAGAAAGAACATACGATCAATGCCCCAGCTACGACACCAAGATCGTTATAGGAGATTTTAATGCAAAGCTGGGCAATGAAGAAATCTTTGCCAGAGTCATCGGAAAACACAGCCTACACGACAACACGACCGACATGGACCCAGGCTGTTGGACTTCGGGACGGGGCGAAACTTCACTGTAGCCAGCACGCGGTTCCCTCACCTCAACATTCACAAAGGGACCTGGCGGTGCCCTGATCAATCAACCGTCAACCAGATTGATCACATTGCGATCGACGTCAGACACTCCTCCAGTGTCCTCGATGTTCGAACGTTCCGAGGTGCCAACATCGACTCGGATCATTACCTTGTCGTAGCCAAGGTCAGAACTCGGATATCGATTGTACAACGGAGTAGAGCAAGACCAAAACAGTTTGACGTTGGAAAGCTACAATCGCAATCGACCGCTGGGAACTTTTCCGATCGAGTCTCCCTGAAACTCTCAGAGAGTCCAACCCTACACGGCGAAACAATCGACGAACAGTTGAACCGTTGTCAAAACGTCATGAGAGAAGCGCCACCTAGAAAAAATCCATGGTTTGACAACGAGTGTCGGCAGGCGCATTCAGCGAAGCTAGCAGCATATAAGGCGACGCTGGATAGAAGGACGAGAGCGGTTCGTGAGCTCTACGAACTTAAAAGAAGTGAAGAGCACCGGCTTCTCAAAGAGAAGAAGAAGGAGCATGAGAAGCGCGCGGTCGTGGAGATGGAGAGGTAGTACGGCAGAAATAATGTCCGTGACTATCCAAAGGGTACAAACATGGGACAGAAGCCTGGCGGAACGAAGAGGAACAACTTGTAGTTGAGTCGCAGTCGATACTGAGAATCTGGAAGGATCACTTCTGCAGACTGTTCACCGGCGAAGAGGACACCAATACCGCTGTCAGGCAGAATTTTCCACTCCACGCAATGAACGACGATAGAAGAGAGTCCGCTGCTAAAGCAGATGGATTGTCCGCGGAACTGTTAAAAACTGGAGATGACCTGGTTGGGCCTCGTCAGATTGTGCAGGATAACGATGGAGAAATCTCGCTGCTCCATCAAGGTGGGTAACGAACTCACCGAGATCTTCAATGTGAAAAAAGGTTTTAGGCAAGGTGACGCGCTGTCATGTGAATTCTTTAACATCATACTTGAGAAGATCGTGCGAATCTCAAACGTAAACACCCGAGCCGCGATCTTCCAGAAGTCCGTTCAACTGCTAGCATACGCGGACGATATTGACGTGATTGGCCGAACACAGCGAGCCGTCAATGAAGCGTTTGCTTGTATTGAAAAAGAGGCGGCAAAAATGGGTTTAGCGGAATGAGGGCAAAACAAAGTATAGCTGTCATCAAGAAAGGACACACAACATCGACCACTCGGTCAGAACGTCACCATAGGCAGCTACAACTTCGAGGTAGTGAAGGACTTCGTCTACCTTGGCTCCCAAGTAAATAGTACGAACAACATCAGTACCGATATTAAGAGCAGAATAACTCTTGCCAACCGCTGTTTCTTTGGGCTCAAGAGGCAATTGAGTAGAAGAGCCCTCTCTCGAAAGACAAAGTTCACGTTATTCAAGACGTTGATAATCCCTTTCCTGCTGTATGGCGCGGAAGCTTGGACTATCTCAAGAGCGGATGAAGACGCACTTGGTCTCTTCGAGAGAAAAGTTCTGCGTTCAATCTTCGGTCCTGTTTGCGTTGAAGGTTCTTGGAGAAGGAGATTCAACCACGAACTGTACGGGCTGTACAGCGACATGAGTCTAGTCAGGCGTCTACGGATTCAACGCCTAAGATGGCTAGGCCATGTAAAGCGCATGGACAACACTGCTCCAGTCCGAAGAGTCTTCGACTCCGAACCAGTGCGACAACGCAATAGGCATTCGCTTCAAAGGCATTGAATGATGGACTTAATTTTCAGAAGAACTCTTGAAATTTTGTATCTCCCCATGGATTGCGTCGAATCTTCAGACATTTGGAGTCCACATCTCGAGGACCCCCCGGGAAAGTCTTTTCTCAAAAAACGCCTCGCTGCAAGAACAATTTCAATAAATGGCGTACGATAGAGGTGGTCTCCCGTCATCATCATTTCCCCCTTAGCATCAATCGTCCTTGAGATATGTCACAACAGAGCTATGCGGCAACAAAATGAAATCTCGTGGTTCACGTGACGGCTCCATCGCGATGACAGTTGTGCTCATGACTTGACACCCATAATTTACCTTTTCGCAAGAACTTCCTTTTACGGAGTCCAGAAAGGAGAGGGACATCTGGCAGCACTCCATTTGTGCTAATTACTGAATCCGATTCTGACCGTCTCCACACTGCGGACTCCGACCTCAATTAAGGCCGAATATTAAGTGAGTGACAGCGAGCGAGGTAGTCCTCCACAAACCAGTTGTATCTCTTTTTTTTTTTGTTGATCTCTCCTGTCGTCGTCGTTGTCCTCTGGCACACGCCCACAATCAGTGCCAACACATCTCCTCCTCCTCGTCACCAGCATCCTCCCCCTTTCGAATCAAAATTAAGAACAAATCACTTCAACAGAGAACCGAACACTTTTCGCCGATGGCAAGCGCATGCCGGACCACGACGACGACGACGGAGATCGTTGCTGGCCCAAAGGTCACGCCAGCAATTGCCTGCCTGCCGGTCCGTCGGTCTCTCTCGGTGTGTGTGCGTTTGTTTGATGCATTCCACTAGTGAATAGTTCACTCGTATCTTTCAGGAAACACATCGCCTTTGCCGTGTACGAACTTTGGCCTGCTCGTGCCTCCTCTGCTGCTGCCAACGACGACGACGACGACGACGACTGTCAGCCCCTGTGCTCGCTCGCTGTTGCACCGAGGAGGAGTTTGAAATGCCAAATGGATTTGGCGCAATACACACGCCGGCATGGACCACGAGATGCATTACCTGAGATGGGGGGGAGATGGCGAGAAATCAATGTGCTCCTCGGGTCCTGCTGCAGTCACTGGCGCAGTTCGGAGGTAAACCGATTTGCAAGCGACGACGCCTGTGGGTGGAGAGGGAGATGGACTTCAATGATTTCTGGCAAAAGTGCCCGTGGTCTGCGTAAAGCCGACGCAAAGTACGGTTGACGGATCTTATTTGGGAAATCAACTGGGCTGCAGTCAGATGTCGTGGAACTTTCAATGGGCGGACTCGGCAGAGTTTCCACTTCGTGCTTGATTGCGTTGGATTTCAGCTGACGGCGAGTTGGGGATGCGAATGGCCTGGCGGCACTCATGCGGATGCTCGCCTCAGATGGTCGGGTGATGCGAATGGACGTGGCTGAGGGCTGAGGTTGCTTGAATTCATTGACATTCTTGCTGCCACCACTCACCACTCCCCCCCTGAACTAGATCATCGTCAAGGAATGCCCTGTGTCACGGTGTCTCCCATATGCGGACCACTTCAAACGCAGCCCACACCTGTGACAGCCTGCCAACACGATCCGCACGGTCTTATGCAAACGGCATCACAAACGCGCGTCTGTCCCGGTCTGATGCTTGTCACGTATTTCAATCAGAAACCGGACCGCGATCGGTTCGTCCCCGCAACTGTGACAGATTGCGTAAAACTCGACTGACTGCCGAGCAGGAGATGTTCAAGTTCAGGTTTACACTTGACAGTCGCTCTTCGCTCGGTGTAGCCGAACTGACCTCACTTGGCACTCAAACCAGTCCACAGTCACCTATATTTCAAATGAATCATACCCGAGTCCCCCCAGCACAACACACCCCCCTGCTCTGGGCCGTCTGCCAGCCGGTCTGGGAGCGTAACCTGCGAGACGGAACAAATCGCACTCAGTCGCTTTAACGATCGAATTAATTAGTCGCCAGCGTTTCCTGACTTTCGCCGTCTCTCGCAGGGGCTCCCGTCGGCGATAAATCTTCGGACGCACGTGACGCCGGTGACTAGGGGAAGGGACAAGGTGAAGGACATGACATCGGCTCGGGAGAGGAGAGTTATTGCCCACATGATGTGCGGACATGCGATCCTATGGACGGGCAGTCGTCTGGCCGTTGACACTTCAATTTCAAAGCAATTTTGTGACGCTTTCGTGACTTCTTGCACAGGCAGTGTGCCAAAATGAATAATTTGAAGCTGGTGCCCTTCTCTCACGATCCTCAGCCGTGTCAAATGCTCACACTGAAGTGGCTAAGTGCGATGGGCACCGTCTTTAGGGAACTTTCAAGCGGTCGAGTGATCGTGGATTGAGCCAGAGATGACGTCTGGTGGTGTCTCGATCAGTTGCCACCCTTCCATGCACTCGAGTCACCAACCAGTGGTGGTCAGGGGATGATGGATGATCTAGATGATCTACTGGCTCATGATCAGTTGTACCCCGTGAGATGGGGTCCCTCGTCTGTAGGTAAGTGTTACCATCCCTTCTCATCGAACCAAGTCCCCTTTAGTGCAACGAAGGCAATCGAGTCGAGCAGATCAACACACGATCAGTTGTGCGAAGCGATCGTTTGTTGAAGCGTGCCTCTCAAAAGTGTGCTGGGGCTGAGGGATTAAACCCTCTGCGAGGGCTTTGAAGCGTACGACGATACTGTAGGAAGGACAGCGACACTGTAGAGCCCTGCCTCCGCCACAGACCCGCCTTTACTCGAATCAGGCGACGACGATACTGTAGGAAGGACAGCGACACTGTAGAGCCCTGCCTCCGCCACAGCCCCGCCTTTACTCGAATCAGGCGACGACGATACTGTAGGAAGGACAGCGACACTGTAGAGCCCTGCCTCCGCCCCGCCTTTACTCGAATCAGGCGGCAGACATTTGGCGCGGATCTGGTTGGAACTAGACATCTGGTAGAAGGCCAAGAAATTAAAGTAGTCATGTTGCACCCAAGCAGTGGAATGGACGGGTCACAGAGCTTCAATGTGGTCTTAAAAAACCTCCCTCTAATCACTCGTGTACTCCAACACATTGCCTCTCCTCGGTCCTCGGTCCTTAAACCCAACGGCGACGATCGAGTGGGTGCTTCTTGTCGCAGTTGCTCTACCGAACTAACCACCTCACGATCGGCTTCAAAATTTATCGCAAGCTGGTGCACGTTGTCTGATCACTCTTCTGGTTGTAAACACTTTGCTCCATAAGGGATCTTGTGATCAGTTCTTATTTTGACACGAAAAGGTACTTGATCCGGTTTGAGCTCAAACGCAGATCCCGTGAGTGACTGATCCACTTGCCCTATATGTTCACATTGTTTATTGTGTGTCCAGAGGGACGTGGTCTTCAACCTACTCCCTAGCAGTCTCTATCCACACGCCTCGACTTGCACACACGTTGGACTCATGTGTGATAAACGAGACGTTATCGAAAATCGACGACTCTTTGAGCCTTGCTTTCGACTTGACGACCGCACGTCATGCGCGTTTGCCTGCGACCTGAGCTGATAGATTCCTTCAAACAGTTCAGTTCCTGTCTGTTCTAGGAGGTTTGGTTGAGTTGATGTCACCCCTGATCACACGCCTCCTTCTGAAGACCAGTGATCTGTTTCAACGATCGCTTGTGCTCCTAGAGAACCTGAACCTAGGTGTTTTTGACCGCAGTTGCTATCTCCCTTTCACAGGTCTCCGACTTAAGATCGTGATCGTCGAGATTGCCTTGCGAGGACGAGGATCGGTTGAGATCTTAAACTTGTTCCATTTCTTTCCGGTAGTGGCCTCGACCACACGACAATCATGTTGTAGGTCCATAAGCCAACCTTGAGATCATGACTGATCGTGGCAATGGTACCATCTGGTGACTAGTGCTCAGTTGAGAGGGTGAACTTGGTCCCCCATGTCTCAGTAGACTTCTCTCTGTCATGAGCGCGTCGTAATCATGCCGGTAGACCAAGTCTTCTCCGATGTATCGCGATTGTTTTTAGCACCTTCGGGGCGATAAGGCCTATAACTGCGTGATCTGTCGCGCAAGCGCCCTAGTGATCCTTGTGTCCAAGGGACTCGTCATAGAGCGATCGTAAGTCTAGAAATTTTGCCACACTTGTGCATGGGTGCATGCTTAATCGATTTGTCGGTTTAGGGGTCATGCGTGAAATACTCAATTTCGTTGACCCATTCGTCTGGTAAACAGAACCAAGTACGAACGCCAAACCTCTACGTCGGCAAGGACAGGCTGTGAGCCTAAAGTAGATTTTTTGCGACTAAATGCGTCCGTCTGTGTCAAGGTCGCGCGTTTCTGGTTGTCTCTCTTTTCCTTGTCAGTCTGTCGTCTCCCTCCAGTTGGATCACTTCAAACTTCACTTTCTCCTCCAAATCTTGAGAAACTAGGTCCATCCTTAGATGCAACCGCAGTCTGTAGCCTTCGCTTTCCTCCTTTGGGTGCAATCAATGATCCCTGACCCCTGCCATCATAGTCCAGCCTCCAACGACCTCCTTCTAGCATCTCTCCAACGCCATCCAACCCCCCTCCTAATTGGACATTTTATCAAGAGATTATCCGTGTAATTTGTTGATATTCCCAGCATTGAGGCCATAGAAGGCAATTAGCCACCGACTATCCGCACGGTAGTCCTCTAATCGTCATCGCTCCACACACACACACACACCAGCTGACAGCAGAGACAAGGTGCGCTTTCAAGGCGAAGCAGGAAGCCGGATGAAATCCGATAATTGCACGAAATGATTGATGTACCTTCGCAGCGAAGTCGTAACCGTTTAACTCGTGCTTTTGTGCGCGAGAGACGGGCGGGATTAGCTCGATTGGTGCTCTGCCACCTCATCCTCCTTTTTCGCCTTGCGGAGCTCTTGTGGTTTAGGCGGGAGAGGTGATTAGGCCCGGAGTGTGCCTTTGTCGGACGGTTGGTCACTTGATTCCAACTGGATTGTGTGCTGGCCGATGGGTGGTGTCGGAACTTGCTGGGGAATCGGGGTGAGGGCTGAGGAATTGTCAAAGACCATGAGATTTAGAGCAATGGGCATTTAGAGCAAAATTAGAAGAAGCTGTTCGACTTTTACATTTCTTAGCTCGTTCATGTTATTAAGGTAATATGCTTACAGAATTCTGTATTTACGGGATGAGAGGCCACTACAATTGCATAACAGATGTGAAATGGTTTCTTCCTCATCCTCGTCTCTGGAGCTCCTACAGACGTCGTTATAGAGGCGTGGGTGCTAATGTCGCAATGCCTTGTTATAACGTCGACGATGGATCGCTCGGGTTAAGTGAGATCTTTTCGAATCTAGCATAGACCAGGGTTGTTTAGTTATGAGGCATCCTGTGTCATTTGACCATCTATGATTTGCTTGTTCAAGAGCGTCCAGCTTCAGTAGATGCTTGAGGCGGAAAGAGTACACAAATTGTCGCCTTTCTAGTGAATGCTTCTGCTCTGAATTTCACTGAAATATCACATTGTGCCGGTGCCGGCATCCACATTCTTTGTTGCTGTCACTAATCGAGAGTGATGGTGGAAGCGGCTTAAACGCACCTAAACAGCGTCGAAGTGCTTTCAGACAGAGAACTGACACCGATTGTATGGTGGACAGAACGAGCCGTCATCTTCAGACCTGCATGCTCCACGTCTGGGAGGGTAAAACGGGCCGTAGAGATCTCTAGGTCACTCGATTCTCTGCCATCGACTCTGAGTCATCAGGATTTATGTACAGGTGCAACTAAGCGAGTTCTTGGACTTGGTCCAACCATCTCGTCCAGGGTCTGAGTAGAGGTCGCACATTTAAGCCAATCCTCGGAAGACATGCCACCTCCCCGTGTCCAAACCATCGAAGCATAGTTATTTTATAGAAGTAGCTGCTCGACACTGAGTTTCCGGCGCTCAGCCGTGTTTCTTGTCCTATCCCGGCGACTAAAGCTCCCACAAGAGCACGAAGAAAACTCGTATAAGGAAGCTTGCATTGGCGATCTTATTTTTTCGGTCATTATCCAAATTTCCTGACCATCATGAGAGTTGAATCAAATACTGAGTTGAAAACAACAAACTCAGCATTGACACCAAGCTCGACCTTTCTGATGAAAGGATCTTCCAAGCAGTTTCAATTTTGACCGAGCTTGGCCAATCGCACTGAAAACTTCAGCATTGCTCGTCCCATCACTCGTGAAGAAGCCCACGAGATTCTTGAACCTCTCCACCTTTTGTAACGAGACTCGTCTTACGTGTAGAGTGCATTGAATAGGCCTTCTGGAAATGAGCGTAACCTCTGATCTGTCCACATTACCCTAGCATCTCAGCATCTGCACATTCGGACTCAATTCTGACAAACAGTCACAAGCGAAGTCCAGCGAAAGACGTCTACCGAAGAGCCATACTGACGTCGATCTGTTTCATGATTGATCTCTAATCTGGCTCAGCACTTTAAAAATGACCTCAAGTGAGTTTAGAGGCTCTACGGCGAAGCACACATCATCAATTGGGACAGTACATGGTCGCACTGTACAAAATGCAGGTGCTAGACATCAACGGCCATCCAAACGAGGCAAACGGGAACCCGAAAAACGCAGGCTCAACCCTAGTTCACCACGCTACGTCTCTTAAGTGAGCAGAACTTCCCATCGACCCCTAACAACGCATGGCTTCTACAAGAGTAGCGATAGTAGCCACCATTGAGGCTAAATCCGCTACCACATCATCATCCATTCCCAAAAGGACCAACATGGACACACGGTTTTGAACAACCCGACACAACATCGATGTTTCATTGCAAAATGTTAACTTAAACAATGTGATCAGTGGAGCCCCTGTAAGCCGCAGCCTATTCGTTAATAATCGCTGTTGAATCGCTTTTAAATCGTCAAGTGACAAGTTAGAGAGTTGACAGAAAAGTGTTCTCAATCTTTGACTGGGAAATAAGAACCAAGTCCCACTCGATCAGTTGCTCGATCAGTTGGCGAACTACGCTACGATCGAGGACTTTTAAGCACAAACTGCAGACTTCACGATGAGGCTCTATGATTATGCCACCACAGGCGACTTGCCAGCGTTCGAATCCACTAAACAGCTGCTTCCTCCAATGAAATGAAGCCATAGACATACTCCAAGCCACGAGCGGTCTTCACGATCGCAGCAAATTTCCTTCTCTGATTCGAAGCAGAAGCCCTGGAACCACACTAAATTTGCAGTGCGCTCCCAAAGTCACCACCACCCTCCAAGTCCACACTGTGCCTCGGAAGATCACCGATAAAGGGTGTGCGCCTCTGCTAAACAGAGCGCCATTCGCATCCAGCGACGACTAGCTGCAACATTCCGCCCCGCACCCAGTACACAAACCCAAACTGATCGTACTCCCCACACTTCGAGTGCAATTCACGCGCTTTCACTCAACTCATGGATCAAACTTGCCATGGCCATCCTCACTTTTGCGACGTCGACGACGACGACAACAGCTGCCTGACATCAGCCCGCAGACAGCTTCACTCCGCCGCTGGTCTCGCCGAGAAGGCAACAGCCCGGCGCAACCGACTGCAAGACTCGTGCAGATAATCGCTGCGACCAGCCTCTTAAGGAATTTATTATAATTAAGCACCGCAACCCTAATTGCGATGCGAGCGGGGCACAGTACAGCCGCTGCGATGGGCGCTCTCCCGCCGCTTGGGTTGAGGAAGTACGAGTATCTTCTAGCGGGAATGCGAATGGGTTTCGTCTCAGATACGGCTCTGTGATTCACGGGAGGGCACCTTCGGACCGAGTGCAATGAGGCGATGCGGTGGGGCGACGAGCCGCTAAGGGGGCCCACTATCTGTGGGAATTTAATGAGGGACTTGGCGCTGGCTGGCCGCTGAGCTGACTCATCGCAGGAGCACGACGCAGCAGCCGCAGCAAGTGAGTCATTTGCAGAATCTAACATTTTATGCGCCATGACGGGAGACAGTTTTATGCTCGCAGACTCGGCTTTATGGTGACACTGGCTATCTGCGATCGGCGGACGGCGAGTGGTGACGCGGCTTTAATGGGCAGTGGCTCAGGATTTGCTGATGTCTGCGGTGCACTTGGCCAGAGCCTGTGTTCCCGGAACGGAGCCACTCCCCCCGTGGGCCCATCTCGTCAGCACTCCCTCGCAACAAGTGGAGCACCAGTCGTTCTCCCGCGACTCATTCCGATTCCAATTCCATCGCGTTGTCAATCACCGTTTAACTGGCCGGCTACGTGAATTCCACTTCAGCCGATTGAGCCTTTGCAACGCGCACCTCATCGGTATGCAATCGCCGCAAATCGCCGCGCATCTTCACAGTCCGCGGTCCGTCCTCACGTACCGCTGCGTGTAACAATAACATTATTCCGCGTGACCTTCGCCTGCGAAGAGCACCATCGCATCCATCGCACTGCGGCCACTGGGACACACGCAGAGGGCCACTGAGGGCCAGGCCAAGTCGCTTAATATTCATGAGTCGCGACAAATGCGTCGTCGTCGCATGGTTGTTGTGCCTTCCAGGAACAGGCGAACGAGACGCCGCGGAACAGACGCGCACCAAGCATTTGCATGCGCCGTGGAGTGCTGCGATCGGCTGGTGACAGCGCGACAACAGAGTCAGTTGGTGGAAATGAGGGAACGCCGCGACGGAGTCACCGAGAGGTCATCGAGGGAAATTCAAGGGAATAGGAGCGCAGTGCGCACGTGTTCGATTGGTCCCTAGGCAGAGAGTTCCACGAGGGACCACAAGGGGTTACACCAGAACGGGTCGGTGGCGGTGGCCGGAGGCGCTGATGTCTCGGGAGACGCTCATGGCGGGGCGAGACATGTCGTGACATTGAACTCTTGATGGTACTTAAGTGGACCATCGCAGGGTTCCGGTGGCGTCACTATTCGTTTAATCAGACAGAGCAGAGACAGAGATCGCAGGGAGGTAAGACGGAACTGAAGAACGTAGGGTAGGGCTCGCAGAGAGCAGAGGACGAGCTCCGACAGAGTTTCATTAGAAGCTTGGCAGAGTCCCCAAAGAACTTGCACTGGAACTTGAAGAGAGCTCGCTCGAAGCTCCGACCGAGCTCATTCGATTACTGTCGGTCGTTGGAAGGAAGCTTGGCAGAGTCCCCAAAGAACTTGCACTGGAACTTGAAGAGAGCTCGCTCAAAGCTCGGACCGAGCTCGTTGGATTCCTGTCGGACGTTGGAAGGAGCGAGCATGAAGCAGGAGCTCACACAGGGCTGTCGCAGAGACCGGGCAGTGTTTCCTTGGATTGGCAATACAGTCCGCGGTGGACCTGGGCCTGAACCTCTCCAGCGGCACGATCCTTTGCCGGATGCCTCCAATTTCGAACGCCCAGCTGGATGACGTCCTTCGCCACG